>CAUYQV010176108.1:0-15864 GCA_963574575.1 Galagoides demidoff
TCCCTGGGGGCTGCAGTTTTCTATAAGTTTGCTGTGGCTGAACCAAGAAAGATGGCATATGTAGATTTCTACAGAAATTATGATTCTATGAAAGATTTTGAGGAGATGAGGAAGGCTGGTGTCTTTCAGAGCATAAAATAATTTTGAAATACAAAGAATTTCTTTGGGCTGATTTACATAGACATTTGTCGCTGACCTGTGTTCCTGAGCTATGAATATGAGTGATAAATAAACTATTAATAAATTAAAAAAAAAAAAGAACCTGGATTCAGACCAAATCTTTCAGAATGCTCCCACTTTCTGGACAAAGGCCCAGAAAGAAAAATGATAGGATCCCTACCTAACTGAAATATTCAGCCTACTTGAAGTCAAGTAAATCAAATCTTGGCTTCATGGACCTCCATCCATCCCCACCTATTCCTGAGCATTCCTGGTTTTTATCTTGGCTTTTGATTTCTTTCCATCAAGATGTTCTCGTCAGCTCATCTTTAACCACTGTCTTCACTAATACCCATAGCATTCTGTGCTTGTCATTCACAACACGTTGCATTTGAATTTCTTCTTCAGTGTCTTTCTTTCTCGAAAGACTTTTAGTCACATGAAGGGAGAGATCATTTCGGCCTTCTTCCTTACTGTATTCCCAACATGTTAGGACAATGCCTGCACATAGTAGCTGACCAGTAAATAGTCACTGAATGAATACAGCAACTCTATATCTGGCCTCAAGTTGTACTGTCTCACCTTTCTCTCTGGCCCATAGTTGTAAATAACAAAATTTATTTCCCTTGTTAGTGCATTTCAGATTTTTTTCAAAGTGAGTTTTATTAAAATATAATAGATTCCAAAAGGAAGTTCAACAAAGAAAGTACAAAAAGGGAAATTCAAACTTCCAAAGTATAGCTTTCTTTTCTTATAGACTGATTAATGCCCAGGCTCATGAGACATTTCACTGCCTACTTGAAAATATCACTCACCTAGCATGTTCTTCCTTTGTCCCCTTTCCTCCCTAAGGTCTCTGGTATGTATGTTCTGGGGAAAATTGCACATTAATGGGATAATGAGCCCTTTTTTTTAATTTAATGAACCGCAGGCCTTATTCTCTTCCTGGTATCTATTAGCAATTTGTCTTCCTGTGCCTCTATCTGTAGCAGTCAGGCTAAGCAAGATAGCAAGACTCTTTAGTCAATAAGAAAAAGAAAATGTGTACTACTTTTATCCAATCAGAACCATTTCTTTTTTCTAAGAGACAGAGTCTCACTTTATCACAGCTCACAGCAACCTACAACTCCCGGGCTTAGGCAATTCTCTTGCCTCAGCCTCCCGTGTAGCTGGGACTACAGGCGCCTGCCACAAAACCGGGCTATTTTTTGTTGTGTTTGGCCAGGGCCAGGTTTGACCCTACAACCCTCGGCATATGGGGCTGGCGCCCTACCCACTAAACCACAGGCACTGCCTCAGAACCATTTCGTTTTAATTGTCTTCCCAAGAGAGATTATTATGCCAAATAAAACTGAAAACTTGATTCGAGTCAAGCTAAATTTCATGTATCACTCACTTCCCCTTCTAGTCTTTCTGTTACAGAGGATTGGTTTGAGCTTGTATGGTTTGAGCTCAGTCTGCTGTACCATAAACTGGGCAGGCTTTAAACTATAGAAATTTATTTTTCAGTCTGAAGGCTGGAAAATCCAAAATCAAGCCACCAACAGATTCAGTGTCTGGTGAGGGCCTTTGCTTCGATTACTAGATGGTGCCTTCTCACTGCATCCTCGTATGGTGGAAGGGGCAAACAAGCTCCTTGGTCCTCTTTTATAGTGGACCCTATAGAGGGCTCCCCTTTGCCCTCTGAACATTTGTTGAAAATCAGCTCATAAAAGGAAAATTAATCAAAGAAAAGACATAACAATTTTATTAATGTGTACATAAGAAGAACCACAAAATTATTATCCACCCTCTAACAGAGTTCAGAATCTTAAATACCATCCTGGCAAAACAAGTCATGGGAATTGGGAGAAGAGGAATTCTACTGATGGGATTACTAAGGAGAATGACTGGATCAAGGAACAGAGATTAATTTCTACTTAGAAAATGAGCCTGAGAGACAGACATTATCTTGTGAAAGGGTCTTTTCTATTCAAATGTGGTTATATTCGTGGTCTTACAGAGAGGGGGAAAAAACCCAATCATTCTTTTTGGTGGATCTGGATCTTTTAGGCAGATAAAAGAACTTCAACTTCATCCTGTGCTTTAATTGAGACAATGTAGGGGATAGGGGAAGATCAGAGAGACCTTGAAGCTTCTTTGGTTCAGTGTTATCAAAGAGCCATATTTTGGTACATTGACTTCTGAGCCCCAACAGGAACTAATCCCATTCATAAAGGCTCTGCCCTCATGATCTATTTCAGCAACTCCAAACAACCCCTCTACCTCCTAATACCATCACCTTAGCAGTCAAAATTTCAACATACGAATTTGAGGGGACACAGACATAGACCATAGCAGAGAGGATTTTTTTTTTCTGTTTTTCTTTTTTCTCTGCTTCATTCATGTAGAGAAGAGGGATTATTTCTTAAATAGCTGTGTTCAATATTACTTGTCACCATTTATATAATTCCTTTAATCACAGAGAACAAGGTTTTTTAGCTAAGAGCAGCATTTGAAGCTGGGTACCATGGCTCACACACCTGTAATCCTAGCACTCTAGGATGCCAAAGAAGGTGGATTGCTTGAACTCAGGAATTCAAGAACAGCCTTATCAAGACCCAGACTCTATCTCTACTAAAAATAAAAAAAACAGCCGAGTGTGGTGGCAGGCACCTTTAGTTCCAGCTACTTGGGAGGCTGAGGCAAAAGGATCCGGTGTGGTTACATTCTTGGTCTTACAGACAACCTAAGAGACTAAGGTTGCTGTGAATTATGATGCCATGACATTCCACCCAGGGCAACAGAGAGAGACTTTGTCTCAAAAAACAAACAAAAAAATAAAAACAGAATTTAAGAGGCAGAGTTACAGAAAAGCTTTAAAACTCCTTCAACTTAAGAATGCTGCCACTACAACTGGTTCATTAACTTCTGAGCTTTGCCTCCTGGATCCATCTGTTCTCCACCCTATCTGCCATGCCAATTTTTGTACTTGGCTTTGAATCTTTCTCTCTCATCCCCCTCCTCCATATTTTCTCATCTTCACTGTTTCTCTCACTCTCTGCAGGAACCCAAGGGTTTAAGATCTTCTGAAATCATCTGGGCATGGTGGCTCACACCTATAATCCTAGCACTCTGGGAGGCTAAGGCAGGTAATTGTTGGAGCTCAGGAGTTCAAGACCAGCTTGAGTGAGAGTGAGACCCTGTCTCTACCAAAAGTAGAAAAAAACAGCCAGGCATTCTAGTGGATGCCTGTAGACCCAAGCTACTAAGGAGACTGAGGCAAGAGGATCTCTTCTTGAGCCCAAGAGTTGTTTGAGGTTGCTGTGATCTGGGCTGATTACATGGCACTCCACCCAGGATGACAGAGTGAGACTCCATCAAAAAAAAAAAAAAAAAAAGGTTTCTGAAATCCACTGCTCCAATGTTTAATAAACTAGCTGTGGATATAGGTGAGTATGTTTGCCCCATTTTTTTTTTTTGAGACAGAGCTTTAAGCTGTCCCCCTGGGTAGAGTGCTGTAGCATCACAGCTCACAGCAACCTCCAACTCCTGGGCTCAAGCGAGTCTCCTGCCTCCACCTCCCAAGTAGCTGGGGCCACAGGCAGCCGCCACAATGCCCAGCTATTTTTTTTTTGGTTGCAGCCGTCATTGTTGTTTGGCGGGCCCAGGCTGGATTTGAACCTTAGGTGTATGTGGCTGGTGCCTTAGCTGCTTGAGCTACAGGCTGCAATTATTAAAACGGACAACAGCACAATTGCTACGATGACCTGGGTCTTTGAAGAAGAAAGAAAGAAAAAACCCAGACAGATTACATCTAATCTCTAGTCCCCATAATCACTACTTTAAAATTATTAACGGAGTGTCCAGACATCAAACAGGGCGACGTCCCTCACTGGCTTCCCTACCAGGCACCTTACACCGATGACTCTAAAACTCGGACATGCTCCAGCCACCTCAAAACGTCGCATTGGAGGTCTGGTCACAATTGTAGAGAATGACGTCACTTTCTAAGCCTTCGACTCTGAAACCCCTTTCAGACCTCGCCGTCCCACAGTGCCACACCTTTCTCAGTCACAACCCAGACTTGGCTCTCACCAAAACCCTGGGCGTTTCAGGTCTTCCCCACCAAGCTGCGTCCCCAGGTATGTCAGGCCTAGGGTTGTCTTCTCCAGTACAGTAGCTACGTAAACCTAAATTAATTAAAAGTAATTGCACCCAAAGACCCAGAGCAGAACTATGCACAACAGCCAGCAGTGAAAGCAACTCCAGCATCCTTGATGGGAGACCAGATCAACAACATGTGGTCTAGCCGCAGGATGAAGCCTCACTCAGCTTTGAGAAGGAAGGAGATGCTGGCAGGCTACAAGGTGGACGGACCCTGAGGACACTGCCCCAGGGAAAGGAAGCCAGTCACAAAAGAGCCATATGGTCCCACTTAGAGGAGTAGGACAACTAAGTTCTCAAAGTCATCCTAGAAAAAAGTTACACACCTCATTGCGGGATATTCCTACAGTCCCCTGCTAAGTACTCCCCTTGGGAAGCTGTGTACCAATGCCAGCGCCTAGTCCGCCCTTCAGAGCAATTCTGGAACTCTTTTTTCTGGAATGACTATCAGACCTGTTACCGGGCCAGTCACATGTGATTCCTTTATATGTTTCCACTCCACCTCTAAACACCATCACAGCTCACAGAGTGGCCACCAAAAGCCACACTCCTTTAGCCACGTAGGAAGTGTCCGCGGAGTGACAGCTGTGTGCCACATTTCTATCGTATGACACCACCCCTCTGGCCAAACTTGAGTTTCCCAGGAGTAGCCTCTGACTCGAGCTGGGCCAAGTAGATACCTTCCCAAGAGAGTGAGAATTAGACAGGTAACTCACATGAGGTTGGACGGTTAAACATTCTCAAACTTAAGCTAGAAAAAGTGCTACGTACCTCACTGCTGAATAGCATTACGGTCACCCTCCAAGTACTGCCCTTGGCCATGTGGTGACCGTATGGAGATTCAGCAACGAGGCATGTAGCACTTTTTCTAGGGTG
Organism: Galagoides demidoff; assembly: GCA_963574575.1. NCBI lineage: Eukaryota > Metazoa > Chordata > Mammalia > Primates > Galagidae > Galagoides > Galagoides demidoff. Next base: position 5,182 of record CAUYQV010176108.1, read on the forward strand.
AGTTCTTGTCTGAACTTCCTTATGGGGTCTCTAGAGTAGTCAATAATAAGACAGAAAGAAGGACAGTGGACGCAGGGGTGGAGGGGCTTCGGGGGAGAGGAACAGTTTCTGTTTGGGGTGATGCAAAAGCTCTGGATGTGGTGACGGCTGCAACAATGTTATCGAGATATTTAACGCCACTGAAATAACCACACACTTGAAAAATGGTAAACTTGACGTTATGTGTATTTTGCAACAATGTAAAACAAACTGGGGGGAGGGAAAAGCAGACCAAATTCTTCCATATGCCCAAACAAGAATGCCAGGACATTTCCGTCTCTGACACATGCACATCAGTGAAGAACTCAGAGGATCACTTGCTATTCTCACCCCAGCCCAGCCCCGCGCTCTGCTCAAACTAAGCTCTCAGCAAATACTGGCACCACGTTCCCAACGACTGCATGAAAGCTCTTTGGGAATTCGGGAAGGAATTAGGGGACTGACCTTACGGTGATTGCTTCATGACTGAAAAAGAAGGACTGGTAACTTACAACCTCAAAACCTTCCTAGAAACGTGCAAAGTAAGAGAAGGCCTCTAGTAAACAGACTGTCCACTTCAGATTCTTGTCCAGCCCCTAGAAGAAATGAAAGCTCCTGCCCAGATCCAGCCGAGGAAAACATGTTGTGTCTATCCCCGAGAGTCAATTAGTAGTCGTTGACCACCAAGTCATTCACTGCATGGCCCCTGTTCTTTTCTTCTGGGGTCAAAGGCCCAGAGGTAGCTGGAGGTGGCCCCAGTTCAGAGCAGCGCTTGTCCTATATTCTTATTAAAATTAGCGCTGGCACCACGTCACAGCTGAGTCAGAGCAGGTGCTGATGAGCACTTAGATTCTGGAAATTATTTCATCACCGTTAGCTGCGCACAGCCCGTCACGGTAACGTAACTTCACAGGACACTGCCAATAAGACAAGAATGTCCCAGATATAAATTCTCAGTGTACGTCTACTTTGAGGGCTTTATGTAATGGCCCGTAACCGCTGCTGTGATACAGTAGCTCACAAGATAGTTAAAAAAACATAAAGGCCATGTACTCCGTTATCACAGGACAGAAGACCACTGCTACTGCTCACTCCCAAGGTCAGATGTCCCCAGAGCACCATGCACCTGTGTGTTTTAACTATTGCAACCCCCAGGCCAGCCCAACTTCAAAGGCAAGAGTGTTTACACTCAAACAAGCAAAATGCAAAGGACGCAGTCCTTGGGTATAATTATTGACAAGAAATCAAAGCCAAGTTGTACTATTTGGGCATAATTAAAGAGTGCACAGTTTTTTCATAAAACCAGAAATATTTCCCCAATACAATTCATTATCACATCTTCCAGAGCCTGCGCCAACCCCAAATAAGGAGGGCTGCATGGTCAGTGACACACTCCAAGACCTTATTTACCAGGTGCGCTCGGGGAACCTGGGGCGGTGTGCACAGGAGGTGGGGCTCAGGCTTGTTCTAGTCAAAATTCTGGAGGCAAAGTGCACACTGGCCTGCGTGCTCCCAGGTCCAAGGACGAGGTACGCACACTCCCCTCCTTCCCTCTGCCAACAAGCTGCACAGCGTGGGGCCATGTCTTTTCCTAGTGGGGGACTGGAAGGTCCCCACTCACCCCCAGGTCCTATACAACAGCAGCACATGCCTGGCACACAATGCTAAGCCCTGCCTCACACAGAGGGTACCACTGTCAATGCAGACAACTAAGGCTTTGGACTTCTTTTTAAGCGGGAAAGGGGGTCAAGAGGATTCAAGTAGGATGGTTTCTGAAAGCCTGGGTCTGCAAAAAACCAAGCAGTGGGAAGACTAAAGCTCACGTGTCTGGCCTCTTAAGAGGGAGATAATAAAAATACCTGCCGGCTACTGTCCAGGCCGTGTTCCGAGCACTCGAACGAGTAGCAGCTATTACAATGATTCCACTTACACGAGGCACCTGAAGCTGTGAAACCTGAACAGAGAGAAGAGTAGGAGCTACTGGGAGCTGGGGACGGGGTGGGGGCTACAGGAGAGGATGGGAGCCACGCTGCACACAGGCAGGGGACTGTGCTGTCCACAGACATGTGTGAAGATAGCAGATCACCTGTCAGCTGGGGTTTTATCACAATGTAAAAAATGCTCCAATAGGCTCGGCGCCTGTAGCACAGTGGTTATGGTGCCAGCCACACGCACCGAGGATGGTAGGTTAGAGCCTGGCCCGGGCCAGCTAACCAATGGTGACAACTGCAACAAAAAAAGAGCTGGGCATTGTGGCGGGCACTTGTAGTCCCAGCTACTCAGGAGGCTGAGGCAAGAGGATCACTTGAGCAATTCCTGTACTAGGTATATGCCCAGATGATCAAAAATTATTTTACAACAAAGACATTTGCACCAGAATGTTTATTGCAGCCCAATTCATAATTCAGCCAAGTCATGGAAAGAGCCCAAGTGCCCATCAACCCATGAGTGGATTAACAAATTGTGGTATATGTACACCATGGAATACTATGCAGCCATAAAGAAAGACGGGGACTTCACATGTTTTATGTTTACCTGGATGGAGCTGGAACATATTCTTCTTAGTAAAGTATCCCAAGAATGGGAAAAAAAAGTATCCAATGTACTTGATAATACTATATATATGCTACAATATATAACCACCTGCACAATCATATGAATGGCAAAACATATCTATAGTCCAGAAAGTAGAAGGGAAGGGGGAGGAAAGGGGAGAAGGGAGGGTATTGGGGGGACTTCAGCTAATGTGCATGATGCAATGGTACATTTCAAAACTATTAAGAAATGAGTATAACTGTGATGGATGTTACTTAGTTCAATGTAAACTTTTCACATTGTATATTGAAGCAGTACCCTGAACCCCATAAATGCATCCATGTACAAAGTGATGATTTAATAAAAAATAATTAATGGAAAAAAAAATAGAGGATCACTTGAGCCCAAGAGTTTGAGGTTGCTGTGAGCTGTGACGCCACAGCATTCTACCCAGGGTGATATAGTGAGACTCTGTCTCAAAAATAAAATAAAATAATGCTCCAACAAACTCCTACTACCAAGGGAAGTATACCATACGAGGTCCCCCCAAAATGACAGGGACCGAGAGGCTAATGGCAGTTACCCCTCATGCTGTTTTAGCAATAAATGAGAAAAGGAAAATACTTGATGCTGTGTTATTTTTAAAATTAGGATATTAAAGACCATTGAGAATTTTATACTTTAAATGGGTATAGGACATTCAAATTACATCTCAATAAGGCTTTAAAATAAAAGATCCAAGGGGGCAGCTCCTGTGGCTCAAAGGAATAGGACGCCAGCCCCATATGCTGCAGGTGGCAGGTTCAAACCCAGCCCCAGCCAAAAAAAGATCCAGACCAGCCAAGAAAGGGTGCATAGGCCTCGGCACTGAGTAAACTGTCAGCCCTTGCACAGGAAGAATGGGAAGAGAGAACTCTCTAAGGGTAACATGTAGCCACTAAGTAACAACTGTGGGCTGATAAGTACAAAAATAATGATTTAAATGATAAAAAACAAGATTCCACACTGGGAAAAAGGAAGTCTTTCTTCCATGGAGGGTTTCCCCGCAGACGGAAACCAAACCTTCCGGCCCCTAAAGTGTTTTCCTACATTATTCCCCTAACCTCAGACCACTTCTCTGAACTGTAGCATTTATGTTTATGGAATTTTATGAAGACACAGTTAAGTGGCTCGGCACCTGTAGCTCAAGCAGCCAGGGCGCCAGCCACATACATCAGAGCCAGCGGGTTCAAATCCAGCCCCGGCCTGCCAAGTAATGACAACTATAACCAAACAATAGCCGGGCGTTGTGGCACCTGTAGTCCCAGCTACTTGAGGGGGTGAGGCAAGATAATCACTTAAGGCCAGGAGTTGGAGGTTGCTGGGAGCTGATGCCACAGTGCTCCACCCACGGCAACAGCTTGAGGTTCTGTCTCAAAAAAAAAAAATAGATACAGTTAAGGACTGGAAGAAACATTGTGAAAAACTGGAGAGGAGGATAGAGAAGATAACTTATCATGAAATTAAAAGTAGAAAAAAAGCGCACCACAGGGTGCAGAGAGGAAGCCGCTGTCACGTCCTCCACAGGCAGCCCTGCCTAGGAGCCACGTGTCCTGGGGGAATTAACCCTGATGCCACTTTTCACTCCTTTCCTGTTTTTACCTCTTTCCCTCACAGTGTTTATTTACTGAGATGTAACTCATGTACTATGAAATTCTCCCTTTCAAAGTGTACAATGCAGTAGTTTTTAGTATATGCAGTGTTGTGCCACCACTATCCAATTCAGAATATTTATATCACGTCAGAAAGAAACCTGGATTAGGGGAGGAGTGGTCCCTGTCACTCCATTTCCCGTCCCCTATCCCCGGGCAGCCACGAGTCTGCTTGCTTTCTCTACCCACTTGCCTCCCCTGGACATTCCATGTCACGCCAGGAATTGTGTCGCTCCCAACTGGCAGGCTGAAGCCCTGATTCCCACTTCCTCAGGATTGTGGCTGTGTTTGGAGATGGGCCTTTGAAGACCTGACGAAGGTAAAATCAGGTCACTAGGGTGGGCCCTGATCCAGAGGACTGGCCTATTACCATCCTTATAAGAACAAATCAGGACACAGACACTCACAGAGAGACGACCATGTGAGGACACACGGAGAAGACGGCGTTTACATGCCAAGCAGAGAGGCCTCAGGAGGGACCAGCCCTGCCAGCACCTTGATCTTGGACTTCCAGCCTCTAGGCTGTGAGACAACACGTCTGCTGTGCAAGCTGCCCAGCCCACAGTGCTTCGCTACAACAGCCCCAGCAGACTAATGCATGTTGTTCCGGGCTCTGTGCCAGGCCTGGGGAAGGCACAGCAAGGCTGAGCAAAACAATTCTCCCTCCAACTCCAGGACAAGGGAAGGCACATGGTCTGGTCCCCTCAGCCTTCTTCCTTTTTACATTTTTTGGAAAAATATTTGGGTGTAATTCATCCAAAGTCTAATTCTTCATCCACGACCTTAAGATACAGAATTGTGGCCAGGTGCAGCAGCTCATACCTGTAATCTAGCACTCTGGCACACCGAAGACAGGTGGATTGCTTGAGCTCACAAGTGCAAGACCACATCTCCAGAACTACTCAGGTGTGGTGGTGGGCACCTGTAGTCCCAGCTACTCGGGAGGATCACTTGAGCCCAAGAGTTTGAGATTGCTGTGAACTATGACACCACAGCACTCTACCCAGGTGACAAAGTAAGACTCTGTCTCCAAATAAAAAAGAAGAAAAGAAAAAAGACATAGAATTGTAATATACATTCTCTCACCCCTCCCTGAATGAAGAGCAAGTGCTCTGGTTCCTGGGTGGGGCAGAAATCAGTTAACTGGCATAAAATGTACACAGTGTAGGCTCCCTGGGGAGGGACCCCATCGCGGTGCAGACAGAGGCCCTCACTGCCACAGAGCTACTCAGAGCAGGACAGCAGATGTTTCCTGAGATCGGTCACCCTAGACACCCTCTTATCCACACAGATGTCAGAAGGCAACTTCAAGTATCTTCCAGCAAGGCTGGATCTACACCAGGCATCCTCAAACTATGGCCCGCAGGCCACATGCGGCCCACCGAGGACATTTATCCGGCCTGCCAGGTGTTTTTGCTGCCGCTGTCTGTCTTGCTTAGCAGCCGACTCGTCCCGGGGCCCGCAGTCCGGCCCTCCAACAGTCTGAGGGACAGTGAACTGGCCCCCTGTTTTAAAAGTAGACCCCTGATCTATACTTCTTAAATAAGCGGAGATGCTTATTATTCCAAGTCTTAAAGGACCAGATAATAATAGGTAACGGCTTTGCTCACCAGAAATGAGAGATTACTGACATTTAATCAACCAAGAAATATTTATCAGCTGTTAGGCAAAGAACAGTAACAACAGACACACATACACACACCTCCCCAGGTTCCTGTGAGTTCAAAACAAGCACCCAGCAATAAGAAAAAATTTAAATGGTTCTGCCTATCATGTCCTGAGTGAGGAACCCTGACCCCAGCCCCCCCGTCTGTCTGGGGCGCTTCTGTTTAGGGCTCTTCATTTCGCTGTAGGGAGAACTGAGGCCTGAAGCACACCCATAATTCCATCCCTGTCCTCCCCTCCGCCAACTCTTCCCCACTCGGCACCAAGGTCCTGACCCCTGGGCAGCATTCCTGGACACTCTCACTCTCCTGCTGGGTGCTGGCGGTGAGCTCTGAGCTGAGACTGGAAGGAGCAGGAGTCGGCAGGAAACTAAGGACCTAGGCCTGGGGCTTTACAACCCAACTGCACAGTAGCACCACCCACAGAGCCTTTAAAATCCTAATAAAAACTAGCCCGGTGTCTGGGGGGCACCTGCAGCCCGGGCCACTCGGGAGGCTGAGGCAGGAGGATCCTTGCCTCCAGGAGCTCGAGACTGCAGTGAGCTATGATCACACCACTGCACTCCAGCCTGAGCAACAGAATGAGACCCAGACTCCTAAAATAAAATTAAAAATTACAAACAATTTTTGAAAACCCTGATAAAAAACTTAAGCCAGGACACAAAGCCCCAAGTTTACTCATCATTAAGGTTTGCAGGCAGTGTGAGGGATGGGAGGCAGGGGATCAGCGCAGGCGTGGGAGAGATCCAGGGTTCCGCGTGCAGCTCAGCTCTAGGCCTCTCTGGCGCACTGTGCAACGGGGCTGACGGGGCCTGAGGCCGGCGCCCAGAGCGTGTGGTGCCTCCCGACACTCCCTGCCTGCTGCAGCACATGGTCAACATTAACTAAAACCGGGAGATGTGCAGCATCTCAGACAAATTAAACTGGCCTCACTGGAGGTGAGGATCGGGAACTGTATGAAGCCCCTAAGAGATCAGAACGCAGCACATTGGAGCAGCACCCCTGGCAGACAAATGGCATCCTGCAGAGGATGGGGGGTGCAGAATCCCAGGCCTCAACCAGTGAGGCAGAGGCAGGCTCAGGGCTAGAGACCATAGAGGGGTGAACCTTGCAAGTGTCCAAAGGTTTTTTATCATGGCCTTTGTGCAGCCCTTATTAAGTTTCTGCCAATATGAGGCCCAAATTTACAACAGCAGGTACAGCTGTGGCGGTTCTGGCAGGAGACAGGAGGGCAAAAAAAGGCTTTTGGGTGAGCAGAGTGCAAAGGTTACCCCAGGGAAGAAGTTCTGGGATTGCAGGTGACAAGACTCCCCAGCCCAGCAGAGTGACCAGCATCCCGAGAGGTGCACATCACCCCTCGAGGTTGGGAGGGGTGTCAACACCTGCCATGACCATGCAGAGAGAGCTGCTGAGCCTGCTGGTGGGGGCACGGCCCTCCCGGACAGCATAAGAGCTCACCTGCCCAAGAGGTCACCTGCCTATACGAATATCACAGATAAAATGCTTTGCAGTGAAACAGTCCATTTGGATGGGGTGGGGATTATTATTATTATTCTGAATTGAACAAATCTAAAAGTATAATGGGAGAAAGATTTTTTGGGGGGGTGACAGTCTTACTATGTTGCCCCCTCGGTAGAGTGTTGTAGCATCATAACTCACAGGAACCTCAAACTCTTGGGCTTAAGTGATTCTCTTGCCTCACCCTCCCAAGTAGCTGGGACTACAGGCGCCCACCACAACACCCAGATACTTTTCTTGTTGTTGCGGTTGTCACTGTTGTTCAGCAGGCTGGTTTTGAACCCTCCTGCTTCAGTGTATGTGGCTGGAGCCATAACTCGTATGGTACAGGCACCGAGCCGGAGAAGGAACAATTAAGGCCAATAAGTAAAATGTACCATTTTTAAATACAGTAGAACCTTTGTAATTTGACCACCCAAAGGACTGCAACATGCTGGTCAACATAAGGAACTAGGCCTACTGTATTGATACGTACGTGTGCTGCGTGTCCAGTCTGTGAAAATTAGGTCAACGTAAAGAAGTGGTCAGTGTAGGGAGGTGGTCAACCATGGAGATTCTACTGCATATTATTTTAAGAAAAAAAGTCCTCCAGTTACATTTTAAGATTTCTCGGGTTGACTTCAACACAGATGAATGAACATTTAAGATGAAAAGGTAATTCCTTAAAATTAAGAGGCCAAGGGGATTTTTTTGCACCTTAGGTTAAAAGAAAAACGTAAATCTTGTTGAAGAAGTATAAAGGCAAGGAGACACAGGCATAGTACTTTTAAAAAGGAGTGTCTTTTTACAGCTTTAAGAACATAAAAATGTGTGATGTGGTCTACTCATTAAGCGTAAGTGCCAGTATAAATTGAATTTTAAGCTATCATTTACCCAGACAATGATTTCGAATTTAATAACTAAATTTGTTTTAATTGCTTTTAAATGGTGCTGGCAAAATGTGAGAAATCTCTGCGTTTCTGCTCATTCACTGGAAGCAGGTACGTTGGAATACAGAAGGGAAAAAAAAAGAAATCAAGGGCAGCGCCTGTGGCTCAAGGAGTAGGGCGCTGGCCCCATATGCCAAGGCTGGCGGGTTCAAACCCAGCCCCAGCCAAAAAAATAAATGAATAAAATCATTATAAAAAAACCAAGTTTTCTGCACTCGGTGTGCCCCAACATGTCAAGCAGACCCAGACACCAAATTTTAAGAAAAGCAGAGGCAACAGAGGAGAGGAAAGATCCTCTAGGTCCCACGTGACATTATACCAATATGTGGCTTATAAATGTTCTTTCACTTTGGAAGACATCCACAAAAAAAAAAAAAAAAGAGTCTTCTGTTTTAACGATGCCTTTTGCAGTCTTCTAGAACTGGGAGAATTCATGAATGTTTTCCCCAGATTCAAAAGGGTTTCTATTCTTTGGTAGATTTGTTTACTCCACGACACCACATATTTGTATTTCTAGGCATTAACCCGTCTCTCCGTGTTCAGAGAAGGGATTGCAACTGGAATAAAGGTTTCTTAAAAGTTTTACCCTGAATCTCATGATCCCGTCCGTCTACATTATCCTCAGAAACCAAGCATCTGGCTACAGCAGCTCAGCCCTTGAATCCAGAGTCTCCCCTGGTTGTGTCATGGACCAGCAGCAGCCCAGATGAGTTCCGGTACCCTCCACCTGGGAGGTCTGGAAGTCTGAGGTATGATGGTCTGGAACCCAGCAAACCGGGCAAACTGGAAGGTGAGGCCACCAGCTCCAGGAGACAGACTAACTACCTTCGACTTCTGGATCTGAGAAAATTTTGACAGCTACAACGCCCAGAGTAACAGAGAGCCAGGGAGTAGAGAGTCACCTGCCTTGTCAGGCTACGCAGATTCCACGGCCACTACCCGACTCTGCCACTGTCACACCAAGGTGGCCACAGAGGACAGAGAAACCAACAGGCACAGCTGTGTCCCAATAACACAGGAGTTGCCAAGGTGAGCCAAAGAAGGACTTCTCCAGGACACGGAGTGCCATCAAAATCTGGCCGTGAGCTCTGCTTTGGTGACTTAATGACTTAACACTGTTGAATTTTTTTTCCAAGAAATACAAACAAATCAACAACAACAAAAATCAGAAAACATTTCCACTGAATATTTTTCAGGGCTGGTTTCCAAAGACTGAATATGGTGTCACAGGTGCTGTAGCACGCGGCCAAGGTCCCCCTTCAGGGCTTGTACCCCCACCCCAAATGCCAGCACCTTGCCTTCACCCAAGCGAGGTCCCAAAGAATGGTCCATGTGGGGACTTAGGAGGCTGGGCCCCTTTGAGCAGAATCAGCCCAGCTCAGCCCCAGAGCACCCCTGTCTCTTGCAGTGCCTCAAGATCTTTCTGCACACGGATCCTCTCTTTAGCGCACCTCCTGAGAAACCCCACCTGCCACCTCCGGCTCCCTGCTGGGGTCCCAGAGTGTTAACTGGGAACAAGAGACAAGAGGGGGGGGGCTGGGGTTCCAGAAAGGAGGGCCTGAGTGGGGCCACTCTCCCTCCCCTCTCTACCTGATGGCAGCCTTACTTCTGAGGCACCTTCTGTAAAAGAGATGCCCACACCTCACGGTTTATCACCTTGTTGTGCGTCCCAGCTCCTCACTCTTCAAATGGGAAATGAGACTGTATGTTCTTTAGATTTCCTTCTGTGAGGACAATTCCCGGGAAGTAACATAGAACTAAAAATGGCTTTAAGTAAAACCAAAGTGTCTGCTTTCACAGTGCGCCTGCAGTGGTCTACGCACCCAGTGCGCCAGGGTTCATCCTCAGAAAAGGAGACGCTGACACAGGTACAACGCGCTGTGCTCGGAGAGGGGGGGCCAGACAAAAGGGCACGAACCCCAGGATTCCACTAATCTGCGTACCTCAGAGAGCTAGGACACCCAGAGACCATGGGGCTCAAAACCCCAAGATATTTATCATGTGACCCTTGACACAAAAGGTTTGCTGACCCCTAACAAAAATGAAACAGAAAATCCAGAAATTTCTTTTAAAATGCACAGTTATAATGTGGAAACAGCCTAAATGCCCACCAACCCAGGAATGGATTAACAAGCTGTGGTCTATGTACACTACGGAATACTATTCAGCCACTAAAAAAAAAAATGGAAACTTCCTAGCCTTTGTATTAACCTGGATGGAAGTGGAACACATTATTCTTAGTAAAGCATCACAAGCATGGAGAAGCATGAATTCTATGTATTAAATTTTGATAAGAGGACAATTATTAACACAGTGAGGGTGAAGGAA
>CAUYQV010176110.1:0-16212 GCA_963574575.1 Galagoides demidoff
AACCAGTGTTGAATAATATATTCAAATTCAATAAAAAGAATCCCTATTTCAGGTTTTCGTAATACATGAGTGCATCGAAAATGAAGTATCCATCATTTCTTGGTACTTTGGTTTCTCGCTGGAACTTGAGTAATGCAGGCTGAGTGTGACCAGGAATCATAGACCTCACAAAGCCTTATCTGATGGTCACCAAGGGCAGATCACAAGGAGTCCCCAAATCATGTCTGTCTGCTATGCTGGAGAACCCAGTTCCCCACTAAGTTGAATTAGGACAGGCAACAGTTTGTTACAAACAGGGTTCCTTTGAGACTTAAAAGCATTTTAAGGCTCGGTGCCAGCCACATATACTTGAGTTAGTGGGTTCGAATCCAGCCCGGGCCGACCAAACAACAATGACGACTGCAACAAAAAATAGCCAGACATTGTGGCGGGTGCCTATAGTCCCAGCGACTTGGGAGGCAGAGGCAAGAGAATTGCTTAAGCCCAGGAGTTGGAGGTTGCTGTGAGCTGTGAGGCCATAGCACTCTACCGAGGGTGACAGCTTAAAGCTCTGTCTCAAAAAAAAAAAAAAAAGCATTTCAAACTGAAGCTAGTAGTTTTGTGGGGTCAGAATTGATGCCACGTATCCTACCTGAGAACACAGGAGCTCACAACTGGTTGGGTTTGTAGTTTCCCAGAAGTGGGTCCATTTCTGCAAACTCTTGACAGCACACATGCACAGATCAGTTAGACATAAAAGACTATTATTCCCTCTGCGTGTGAGGAATACAGTCTCATAGTATTTCCTATTCTTCTTCTGCACTCTGGCCTCACAGCCTGCAGGTCTGGGAAGAATTTAGTTGAAAATATTAACCTCAATGATTACCTGTTCTAGAACATCACAGGTAAGTTTGCCTCCCTGCCTCCCCCGATGCTCAGTACTGTCAGCTTGGCCCCAAACTCTAGATAATAACTCAAGAGCCTGACCCATGGAACCTAATTCTCCACCCAAACGCCAACCGTAAAAACGTGATGATGGGCAACCTTTACTGCACAGATACTGCATTTTTATCACATCAACTCAATGACAAGACCTCTGTCGTATTTGGACTTTCCTTATGCAAAAGACCCAGAGAAAGCCCGAAACACCATGACATTGGGAAAAAGCTTATCAAACATCTTTCACAAAACAACAATGCAGACATAAAAATTTCAGCAAGTATAGCTACATGGCTATTTATTCTGCCATGTGGATAAAATGCTTCTTTTATAATATTTCTAGCAAATAATTGCTTGTGACAAAACTAGATTAAGAAAAATTAGACTGAGAACATTTTTATATTTTATAGGGGTCATAAGAAAGAACTGTGAAAGTTGTTCTCCTACAGTAAGTTCTGTAATTAGGATATATTACAAAATATGAGCTGACCACATGCTGGAAGGAAATGATCCTTGACATTGGGAATGGGACAGGACAGCGTTTTTAAAATCACATACCTCCTGCAAATGTGCAACGATGTGTTTCCTCTGCTTCAAGCTGGTATTTCCACCTAGTTCCCCAGAGCAAGACTCTCTTCCCTGGAGTACTGAGAGAAAGTGATTTCCTCACCTTTTTTCATTGGTCATTGTAGCAGCGTGGGCCTGAGAAGAAGTTTTAATATCTAGTTGTTTTTTCCTGAGAGCCTCATTGCCAGCAGCTTTGAAATTAAGTCCTCTTCTCAAGCACATTTTGCCTCTGGTCTCAGTTGTAAATCTTCGGCACAAGAGGAGTCCCTTTCAGCACGTTCGTTTCCCCGGAATGATTGAGGAGTGTTATCTTGAAAGATATCACCCCCAAACTACCTCTTCATCTGTGTGTCAAGTTAGAGCCTACATTCCATTATCCTTGCTGGGACTTCAAGAATTCCCAGTGGAAATGCTGTGTTCCTGGGAGCCGACCACCTTAGATGAAAGTTAGCTGATACTCCAGAGGGGATTATTTGTCCCAGGCGATGTTCACACAACTTGGAACCTGATGATTAATAAATTCTGATGGGACTATCCAAGTTTGAAGTGTCATGAGGAATGTCTGTCAGCTGATGGCCAAAGGGACCATCTTTGGGTTATGGAAGACTGGGGCTAAAATTTCAAAGGAGAAAGCATGGAATCAAGAAATATTGGACCCAGGCTCAGCACCCAGAGCTCAGTGGTTAGGGCACTGGCCACATACACCAGGGCTGGCAGGTTTGAACCCAGCCTGGGCCTGCTAAACAGCAATGAAAACTACAAAAAAAAAAAAAAATAGCTGGGCCTTGTGGCGGGTATCTGTAGTCCCAGCTACTTGGGAGGCTGAGGCAAGAGAATTGCTTACACCGAAGAGTTTGAAGTTGCTGTGAGCTATGACGCTACAGCACTCCACTGAGGGCAACATAGTGAGACTGTCTCTAAAAAAGAAAGAAAGAAAGAAAGAAATATTGGACACAGAAAGTCCCCCTGGAGAGTTGTTCAGATAAAGAAACTTGGACTCACAGGAGTTTAGTGATTTGCCAGTTGTGGGGGGCTACAGTCACAAAGGTCCTATGACTTGCAGCCTGTGCTCCTTTCACTCTGCCAGAAGGTTATTTGCCCTCCCTCATGGCAAGGTGGAGGCACATAGGCACAGTGTTGACTTCTAGGGGGAACACGCACACACACTCAAAATGTGCTTGGGTTCCTCCCATTTCTAGCTACATCATTTTCTCTAGTAGAAAGGCAGTGGTGAGTTAGACTAAAATAAGAAAAGATTTTATAGATCTGGCTCAGTGAGGAGTGTTGTCACCTCCTCATTCTTATCCCAGATAAAATATCCTAAGTCCTTCAGGATTTCTCTCTCATTCCTCACATTCTATTTCTCTGACCTCCAGTCCCTATCCCATTAGTTTTTATGGATGGATCGTGGAAACCAGAAATACACACACAACAACCACATCTTCCCACTGGGTAAAAAGAAAAGCACTGTGTGTGTGTGTGTGCGTGTGTGTGTGAGTGTCTGTGTGTGTGCACCATGATGTGAAGCAAGTTCTAGGAACACTGAAGTTAATGAGTTCTCCCATGAATAGTTGGGTGCAAGATGGCCTTTTTTCAACCCAGTAATTGTGTTGGACCCCCAAATTAGAGCCTTCCTTGTTCTTTCTTGCCTTTGTTTTAAGTTCAACATGGACTGTTTTTTTTTTTCTTTTTGCTATAAAAAAATAAATCTGAAAACAATAAGTCTGTTCATTGACATAAACCGGCTGTTGGTTCCTTGTGGGACCTATGCTGATAAAAACCAGGGAAAAACTATTTTATTTGCAATGCAAAGAATTTTCGCCTGTGGAGATTTTTTAGTTCAACAGCAGTAAAGGTAGGGACAGCAACCAAATAAGCTGTTAAAATCTCCGTGGCACCCCTCACCCTTCTCCCAGTCCCAAGAGACATAATTAAAACTCCAGAAAGTGAGAAGCTGTTACTAATACTAACGTAACTATTTAGTTCAACAGAATCATGCATTTACCAACTTCATTTTTACTTCATTTTTTTAAACAGTTCAAGCTGAACTTGATTTTGCTGTTTCACATACAAAGGCCTTTTCTGCTTGTGAGTGCTTTACTAGGATTTGCCAGTCAGCCTGTGAATATCTGCCAAGGAATAATCATGTTGCCCGGCAATGGGGAGTGCTTACCAGAGCCCCTACGTATATGCACGTATGTCAGACGTGAACTTCACTCCTTCTGCCAAAAATATTGCAGTGGATTGCTCATGCATTAGCCCCATCCCAGATCTGTTAAGAGATTGAGTAGTCCCGGCTGAGTAAACTGTCCTTTCTGAGTTTCTGTATCCAGTCACTATAGAGATAGGAACAGATGAAAATGCGCATATATTACAATAACCAGCATTTTGTTTTTTGAGGTGGATGAACACAATATGCCCAAACCTGGACCCAGAGTACATACAGATTTGTTTCAGACATGCTACAATGAGACTAGAAGAAGGGTGTATTTGTGCACACACATTCACACACATACATACACATACACACACACACACACACCCCGCATGCTTGGCTAGCCCCAGAATTCTAGAGACCTTCCAGGAAAGCTTCTTTTCTCAAGATTCAATTCTCATTGTTGGGTCCTGAAGGTTTGCAGTGGTGCCTGAACCGAACTTTTAGACCATATGAATTTTTCCTGTCACTCAATTTACATAACAACGTGAGCATTTCTAAGAGTTCATCAACAGACTGGTAGATCTACCCCCCTGGAGCCAGCCTTCCTGGGAAATTCTAAAAACACAAATTCCCCAGGGGAATCCTGCAGCTACTTTTAGGGCATAGTTGTCTAAGTTCGCTGAGAGGCTGGAGCATATCGGTCACATTTCTAGGTGTCTTTATGTGCTTGACACTCCTCTTCCATTCCAAACTGGCCTGAGAGGAATGTTTCATTTTTCCATTCATTTTTAGTGTCTAGCCCTTTCCCATAGTAACCTTAGGCCCATTATTCCCTCTCACAGACATAGATCCTTTCTAAATTCAATGGCACTGCATGACCACTGGAGGGTTAAGTCCTCTGTATCATGTGTTTGTTCATCTGTAATAGATAATAGAAGTACCTACTTCAGCAGGTCTTTGAGAGATAACATGTGTAATTAAGCTAGAAAGTACCTAGCAATAGGAAGAATTCAAGAAGTGTGAGGCTTTACCACCATTGCCCTCCCTACTTTGAGTTAGAGGCAAATCTCTTCAAGAAAGCAGCCCCTAAAATATGGCAGAATATTGGGATAAACATAACAAGGGTGGAAATGCCTCACCTGGGCTCACCACCTTTCTCAAAAGGTAGAAATCCTTCTATGAATGCCTTTCCTTCAGGCTTTCCAGAACAGCACCAGAGGAAGTGTTTTCAGCCTCCCAATGAATTTCAAATTATTCTGATGTGGACCCACCTTGGGGGACCAGACTCTATCAACAAAATTGCTTCCTGTTTTTGTAAAAGATACAACTCTGTCTAGAAACATAAACCTTTCTCAGGCCCCCAGTGTTCTATTTCACTGAAAATTAGGGGAGAAAGATCATCATCTGTGAATGAATTTTGAGGGAGAGTGGAGGTCAAGGGATTAAGACTTTGTGTTTTAATTTGAATTTTTTTTGACAGATAATACTGACAATTGAAAGGGAAAGATAAATAAATTAGTTCATTTATCTGCATTTAAATTTTTTATTTATTAAAATTAGAAGGGCCTACTGATTCTCAGCTCAGTATTAGTTGTTTTTTCTTTTTTGAATTTTTAAAGAGTTAGTTGGTTTGTCATCCCAGCAACACCACTTTCTACTAGTTTTTCTAGAATGCCCCTCTTGAGGAATGGTGATCAGTTATATTTAGCACACAAAATCCCATGAGCACTCGTGCTTATTGGGGCAAAGGCGCATGGAGAGACCTGGACGGAAAGTCTTTCGGCAGTCCTGGGCCAATGTTCTGTTTTCGGATGGAAGATCTCCAGTGCCACTTTCAAGATAGGAATATCCAGATCAAGCTCTGCTCTACACTAATTGCTGCCTCTTGGAGTCATATGTCTAGGCTTTGGCCCAGCCTTCAAGTGAGTAATAAAAAAATAAGCCTAGAAGGACTTGAAGTAGTGGAAAGATGAGCAGCTTTCAGGATAATTTTCTCATCTTATCCTGCAAACTGTGGGTCCCTTGATATTATAATTACTACTATGAAAAAAATTCTAATTACCTTTGAATCATCATGAGGGAGAAGATTTCAGACTGAAAATGTAATCTCCCTGGATACTAGCATAAAACTACAGTTGTTCCCTTAACGGGGATTCTTACCTCCTTTTTGAAAAGGATGGCAAAGTGGCTGCTTTGCCTTGTGGATTTTGGATAGAGCTGGTTGTTAGTGTGATATGATACTGTGCCTGGTAGGATGATTTTTCTGATCTCAGAACCTGTGTTGTGCATATACAGGATTCTTATAGGGGTCTGAGATTATGTTTATTATAAGATACCAGGGGAGTGAAATGATGTGGCTATTGGGTGAATGTTATGATAAATGTATTATTGTTTGGAGATGTTTGTTTTTCTTAATGGCCAGAGAATGAACTGAAATGACCTCTAATCAGTGCTTCCATGATGCAAATACATACCAGGAAGTAGGCTGACATGCAAACAGGGCTTCTACTATTTGGAGAAAAGTAGTGCTGCCAGTGTGATGATTAATTTTATGTGTCAATTTAACTGGACTAAGGGGTGCCCAGTTAGCTGGTAAAGTGTTATTTCTGGGTGCATGAGAGTATTTCCAATAGAAAGTAACATTTAAATCAGTAGACTTGAAAAAGTTCTTGCTCACCAATCTGGATGGGCATCACCCAATCTATTGAGGACCTGAATAGAACAAAAAGGTAGGGGAAGGGCATATTTGCTGTCTGTTTGGGGTGGGACATCCATCTTCTCCTGCCCTTGAACACCAATGCCTCTGGTTCTCAGGCCTTGGAAGTTGGACTATAACTTACAATATTGGCTCCCCTGACTCTCAGCCCTTCCGGGTTGTACTAGAACTACACCACCAGCTTTCCTGAGCCTCAAAACTGTAGACAGTAGGTCAGGGATTACTCAGACTTAATAATTATGTAAGCCTATTCCTCATAATAAATCTTTCTATTTATCTCTATATATCCCATTAATTCTGTTTCTATGGAGAAACTTGGTTCCTGACTGAGAACCAAGTTAGGAAAACCTGAAATTTCTTTTTTAATACGAAATCGTCCCAACCTTGTTTTTTCCGTGAGCAATTTGTCAGTCCAGAGATCCTAAGGAAATCAAAAGAAAAGAGGAACATCAGTCACAGCTTTCTATGAAGGACTGTTGCTGTCATCACCTTAAATATTTTGAAGGAACCCATTTGAGTTGATATATACTTTATCTTTGGAAGCCATTCCCATTTGCACCATCTCAGTACTGGGTTAACAGTGCAAAAGGTCATCTGAGTGCCTTCAGATCAGAATTATTTCATGTGTTTTGAAGAGAGATAGTACCAGTTACCATGATAGTATTAACCAAGGATAACAGAAAACAAAGCTTTTAAACTTAGTAAAAAGAAACGTTGGAAAGAACATGTTTGACACAGAAACCCCAAATGCAAGTTACAAACGCCATTAACAATTTGAAATTCATTTTTGTTTTTTTATCTTCTGCCTTCTTTGTTTATGGATTGGGATAATCTTTTCACAAGTGAGATTTAAAAACATTGTTCTGCTACCATTATTTATTTTGCAATTAATAGTGATTATAAATTTTCTAAAAAGTAGTTTTATGTATAACAATGATAGTAACAAAAAATATTCTTTACATTTGGGCTTACCTCATTAGATAAAAACTAGATTGACCTATAAAAGTTGTTTATAGAATGTGGAAATAACATTGGGGGTAACACCAATGATGTTTCAGTGGAGGGTTGTCTTATTTATATTCCTTTAAGACAGGGTCTCGCCCTGTCCCCCAGGCTGGAGTGCAGTGGCACAACCATTGCTCACTGTAGACTCTAACTCTTAGATTGAAGTGATCTTCCTGCCTTAGCCTCCTAAGTACCTGAAACTATAGGGGTACACCACCACACCTGGCTAATTTTAAAATTTTTTGTAGAGAGGGGGTCTTATTATGTTGTCCAGACAGATCTCTAACTCCTGGCCTCAAGTGACCCTTCTGCTTTCACCTCCCAAAGCACTAGGATTACAGGTGTGAGATGCTGCACCTGGCCTACATCTGTGGCAGTTTTTAAGCAGAGAAAAGGAATTTATTCAAAGGATATTGGGCTCCCAGAATTAGCCAGAGGCTGGAGAGAATCAACCTTATAAAGCAGGCAGAGATAAGAGTAGCTGCAAATGGCCTAGAAAGCTTGTAGCAGAAACAGTCTGACCAGAATATCAAGGCTGCTACCACTGGCCACCGCTCCCCATCACTGCTGTACAGTATCAAAAACCTGGCACCAGAGGGCTCAATATTCTTTTTCTTGGCCTCACTTATCGCAGAATCATAGAATAGGGTGAAGCATCCAATTGGCTGTGCCTGAATTGTATACTCTACTCAGACCTGATTCGTCAGAAATTCCCTCCAAGAAAGGAGGGTAGACTGGGTGCTGGATACCCCCCAAGAGCATAGGTGATATGACTGAAATTACTTTGCTAATTTCTGGTCCTAAACATGGCAGATAGAAGGCTTAAAGTGAAAAGCATCTCAGCCTATTACCAGAGGGCATTGATTTCTAATATTAAGACATTGTTAGTACTTAAAATTCCAAAGATCTGTAACTTTCTTCCAGAGAACTAAAGAGCCACATTGGTCAGGATAATTCTTAGCTGGTATAAATAAATCAAGATTGACAGTCATAACTGCTCTGTCTTCTTACTTGTTCAATTGAGGTCAGCATGGGCTAGTAGGACTCTCAGCAAAAATGCAAATGTGTCTTGCGCAATTGAGAGAGTGAGTTTTTAATTTTACTTATTATAAACTTAAAAATAGTCCTGTGTAAATTGAGGATTCTGTATTGGACCCACCAGAGCTAGATGAAACCTTATGAAAATCGTAGCTTCAAAGTGTAGAAGCTGCAAGGAGTAGTTGAAATTCCCGTAGCAAGTATGGAGTCTATTATTTTTAAGGAAAAATACGTTAAATACAGATAGCTGGAAGGTTATAGAGACTGTCATTCTCAGGGGTAAGATAAAGCATAACTAGATCACAAATAATTTACATTGAAAAGGACCACATGTTAGTATCAAAATTGTGTGTTACTCTTGGTAGCCTTTCATTTGAAGAAGAGAAGTACAATGGAATCAACCTTCAGAAAGGAGTGTCCAACTTGATTCACAAACAAGAACACTGGTGTGGGAACAGCAAACAAACTGTATTGCTCTAAATTCTGGACCTCTTGGAGTAATAAGATGACAGCTTTGAAAATGTGTCATTAAATAATTGACTACCAAGAATTGCTAAAATAGTATTGAGAATTTTCATAACATACTTCAGGATCCTTTTATTTTAAAAAACAAAATAGAATAAAACAAAATCAAAGGAAGCCTGTGCTTTTCTGAAGTCTTTCTTCTTTTGCTCTCTTTATAGTTAAAGCTATGACTTGAATACTTTTGATGTACCAATAAATTTTTTGTACTTTTGGAATCTAAACAGAATTTTTCTAGATGACAAACATCAGTCAATTGCAACCCACCAGAGAGGAAGGGACTGGTTTTCATAGGTGTGGTGTGCAGAAAGCTGACAGTGATTTCCCTGAAAGGCATAAATTATAAAGATTAGTTCACACATGTGGCCAGAGGTGAACTATATACAAAGCAGGCAATTGAAATGCCTATGATTCCTGGCCACCAGCAAGATTTTCCAAGGAAAGGAAGCTATCAAAATAACTTCAACTTAGGACAGGGTTGGTAAACTATAGCCTGTGTGCCAAATTCAGCCTGCCACCTGTTTTTGTATGGCCCATGAGCTGAGAATAGTTTTTATATTTTTAAGTGGTTGAAAAAAAAATCAAAAGAAGAATGATATTTTGTGACATGTAAAACTTACATGAATTCAAGCTTCAATGTCCACAAATAAAGTTTTATTGGAACACTGCTGCACCCATTCATTGACATATTGTCTGTGGCAGAAGTGGAGTAGTTGCAATAGAGACTTCATGGTTTGCAAAGATGAAAATATTTACCATTGTCATGGAAACAGTTTGTTATCCCCTGATCTGGGAGATGCTATGTAGTGTGGATCATCTTCCAAGCTACTAGAGGGTACTCAACCCACTCGGAATGTATTTGACTCCACATCAGAAAGGGAAGTTTTGCCTTCTTATTTGAGACTTTTTTCATCATCTTTTCATTAAACTATTATCTCTTTGAGAAATAGACCATGCTGTATTAGCTCTTACTCTTACATCCTCTGTAAGGCTTTACAAATAGATGCTGATGAATAACCTTTTTTTCCATTTTTTTTTTTTTTTGAATTTCAGGTTAACATGAGGGTACAAAGAATCAGGTCACAATATTTGAATTTGTTAGGCAGAGTCCCTCTTGTAGTTGTGTCCCACACCCAAAAGATGTGGCACATACCCCTACGTTGTGCCCATTAAGTGGGAATACCCCAACCCCCCATCCTCCCTTCTGCCCTCTCCATTGTTCCCCATCCCCTCAACTTAAATTAAAATGAGTTTTTCTCCTCTGTGGGTATGAATTAGATCATCTACTGGCTTCATGCTAGTATTGAGCACATTGGATATTTGCTTTTCCATTTTTTGTGATTTTTACTGAGAAGATTGTGTTTCAATTCCATCTAGTCACCACCTTTGTAATGGCTGACTAGTATTCCATGGTATATATATACATATATACACACACCACAGTTTGTTAATCCATTCCTGAGTTGATGGGCATTTAGGTTGTTTCTACATCTTGGAGATTATAAATTGAGCTGCAATGAACAATCTAGTACAAATGTTCTTATGATAAAAAATTTTTTTTCTTCTCTGTAGATGCCTAGTAGTAGGACTGTAGGGTCAAATGGGATATCTAATTTGAGTTCTTTGAGTATTCTCCAGACTTCTTTTCAAAGAGGCTGTATTAGTTTGTAGTCCCACCAAGAGAGCTTGTACCTGTATTGCAGAAAATTTTTCCAAGACATTGAGAAGGAAGGAACCTTTTCCAACCCATTCTATAAAGCAAACATCACCCTAATACCAAAACTAAGAAAGGACTGAACTAAAAAGGAGAATTACAGACCAACTTCACTAAGGAATATAGATGCAAAAATACTCCGTAAAATCCTAGCCAATAGATAGATTACAGCTACTCATTAAAAAAATTTATACATCACAATCAAGTAGGCTTCATTCATCTCAGGGATGCAAGGCTGGTTTAACATATGAAAATCTATAAATGTAATTCACCATGTCAATAGAAGCAAAAACATTGACCATATCACCCTCTTAATAGATGAATAATTTTTTGATGAATGAATTATTGAATGAATTAATAATGTTTTAGAATAAATTATTACCTTTCACTATTGCCTCATATGAAATATCAAAATTATAACAGTTTAATAAGTAATGAACTAGATTACTTAAGACAATATCAAGCACAGTGATGTGTTACAGAAGAAGCTCTGTAAGTTGAAAACTCCCTAACGAACCCCTTTTCAAACATGCTGACTGATCACCATGTCACACAGTATGTAGAAAACCAGTGGGTAACTTTCTTTGCCTCCTATTTTATCTGTTCTCAGCAGCTGAGTTGTGTTTCCAATAGTCCCGCATATCTGCCTATGGAGGATGTACTTGATACTGAAAAAGCATAATCCAATTGAATATTTGAAGAATCCTGTGACCAGAATAAAGAAATGGAAAAGAGTAGTATTTGTTAAACATCTTCTCTGCGCCTGGTGCTGACTTGGACCTTCCGGGTACACTGAGAAACCAGCTTCTCTGGAAGGAGATTTTCTGTCTTACGCCTTCTTTGTAAACTGTATCATCTTGCAGCCACTGAGTGGGACTATAGCCCAGCTGATCTGCTTGTGTGTGTGTGTGTGTGTGTTTCTGTCTTCATAAGTAGTATTGATTGCTTTGGTCCAATCAATTGTGTGGCCATTTCCATTTACACATCATTTAGCTGCCTGAACTGATGGCTTCTGCCAGGCCACACTCATACTGTTGCAGTCACCTAGATCCAGATAGTCTAACATCCTTCCAGTGGAACACTAAAGCAGCAAAACATCAGGCTACTAAGAATTAGCTTAGCAATTTTTTTTCCCCATATGAAATTAATGTTAAGGTTAGGAGGAAACAAATCACCAGAAAGTTATTTTCTTTGATGATGTAAAATAAATCAGAAATTTCTGGAACACATAGTTCTTAACGTCAAAGGAAAAGAATATCACCAATTGTTTTCCAAACTGAATATGCACTCACCTGTACAGGTAAACACATTTGGTAGCAGATGGCTCTTTAGATCTCAAATGCAATTATTATTATTTTTTTTAAGAAAAAACAATTGGTGATTTTACTCATCTTTGATTATTGGATGTTGGCATATTGGACTGAGGTTTTCTGATGTATTTGCTTGGTTCACATAGAGACAGCAAGGGTCTGTACCCTAGAAGAGCAAAGTAGCTTGATTTAGCGGTAACAAAATCCCTTTTACAGGTTATTTTCAGGAATGGCAGCTATCCAGATTTGGCAGTGGCAGGAAAAGGGAGAATGGGAATATAAAGACAGCTCGTTGCTGGAGGACATGATTTTGTTTTTGCTATTTTTGTTTCAATTAGTAGCACAAGCAGGTTTGCACCTCCTGGCAAATTAACCTATAAAAGAAATATATCTTTTAATAAATATACTTTAGCATGTGCCAGGTAATTTTTATTGAAAATCACTGTAATGACTTGAGGCCAATTTAGGAGAATACTACTGTGGCTGTCCTTTCAGGAATTAGTGGATACTGTGCAAAAAATAATACAGATGACCATAACTACATTCTTGGGGGGGAAAGGCCAACTGGAGAGAAAGAGTATTATCTGCCACCAGATACGTTCAAGAAGTTAGCATTGCCAGGTACTTTGTTAAGGTCATAGCAGCATAAGTATAACATGTAGAATAAGCCCGAAATGAATATGAAACATGAGTTTAAGACCTCTGGTCCTTTTTATTTCTGTTTCAACTTTTCCTAGTTCCCTTTCATTCACCTGACAATCGTGTCAGGTGTAAGATTCTGCTTAACTTTCTTTCCTTTCCTCAAAACCTACTGGTCTGTTGACAATGCTGTTTGCAAGCTTACCTGCACGTGGTACATTTTGATCTGGAATTCTTTATTCTTTTATTGGACTTGTCTCTTTGTCCAGTCATGATTTCAAAATGTTAGGAGCCCACTGTTCTCTTTGGTGTGGCAGAGAACATGCACTAGATGGGCATCATAAGAGCTGGATTCTAATTCTGGCTCTGCTAATTTCTTACTCCCTTACCCGCTGACTCTTCATTTGTAAAGCAGGATAAATAACATTTAATCTACTTGCTTTTTGTGGTTAAAAGCGAATGACACTGACATTATTATGAAAATTTGTAAAAATAGCCAAATCATACTTTTTTGACTATGGAGTAATCTCTTGCTCCCAAAATAATTAATAAATGTATCTTTAAGGTAACCTTAGAGCAAGCTGTATGCCAATTTTTACATGAATTTCCCATCTCTGAAGTTTAAAATGAATGATTTGTTCTATTCTTGATCTTAGTTATTAAAGTTAGAATAACAGGAAAGCAGTTCATAATCCACAATTTCATAATTTCACTCCTAACATGAAAGCTCCTATTTTCAAATTGCTTTAAGGTTATAATGGAAGTTACGAATTCACGTTGTAGTTTTAAAGAAGTATATTTTAGTAAACTAAACTGTTAATGATTCAAACTTGTAAAATGTTAGAAACATGAATCTTTATAGAAAGCAGGCACAGATGAAATAACATTATCATGTAGTCTAATCAAGGTAGCACTGTATGGAAACAGGTGATACAGTGAAAACAGGCAAGCCAGACAGGTCTGGATTCTCTTGTACTTTCTGTGTGGTCCCTCTACCTCTTTGAACCTTCCTTTATCTATAAAGTGGGATTAAATGGTAATGTTGTGAAGGTTAAAGAGAATGCTGCCAAGTGCCTTGTGTCCAGATTAAATACTCAATACCCTGTTACTACGTAACTATCTTACATATCCATCCTCACTGAACGATTCTAGGCTTCCATGCCTAGTGCTAATGGATTGATCACAATAGATTCTGAGACACTATTCAAATAATTTCCTTGCAATCTGTCTCTTCAGATACAGGGAAAATCTGATTATTAAAAGATGATTGGTATTCAGCTGCCTGTGCATACATGTCCAAAGGGGAGAAACTTGGGGCGTTCAATCTTCTTACTTCTTCTGTCTATGGAAATCTTCAGACTTAAGTGGTTGAGCTCTGAAGCCCTAGACATCAGTGAAACTAAAATTAGGAAGAAAGTAAAATTAAGAAAGTGAGTAACAAGTTATGCTTGATTTGGCAGGGAGTTGGAGCAATTACCTTGGATAATTTCCATGTAAAATGTTAACATCAAATAGAAAGTATTCTTTTTAATCAAAAGATGTGAAGGCACCACTTGAACAACTCTCATCCTGGAAAAGCCATCCATAAATAATTAAATTGTAGTTACCATTTGGAAACTGGACCTGGGCACAGTCACTAAACATGTATACATTTGTGCTGTTTTCTCCTCGAGGCACTTTGGGATGCTGGGATTTTGAGGCACAGCTGATTTTCTTGGGAACAGAAGTAATTCTGTAACTTTTCCATGTGTTGACATGGCATGCCCTTTCAGAATTCCAGCATAAAGGCAAGTAGTGTTTTATGGAGCCCGACTGAGCGTGGGTGAAAAACATTCATTATACATTTATTTCATTTCTTTAGAAGTAGCTATTTCCATGCTAGCCATTTCCCGTGTCACACTTTGGGAAAATGTGAGTTTACCACTCAACCAGGAGAACATGCTAGACATCACCTCACATTATTTACCTGTCAGGTACAATGATGTTTTTCCATTCAACTATCTGTGAGTGAACCCATCGGCTTTCAAAAGACTCTTTTCAGAGTTCAGCGAAAATTAAATTGCTAACTCTGCCAGTCAAAGGGTAGGTAGGAGCCATGAACGCAGGGTAAGCCAGATCTCTAGGGGAAGAGTCCTGACTTGTAGTAAGAGTCCTGACTTGTAAGTCCTGACTTATTTCTGGGGTGTAAACGCTCCTGCCACCGTCCATTTTAAGCCACTGCCCGTTTGAGAACCTGCTAGCAAAGTTCCTGACTCTTTAACGATTGGCCCTTGCAAAGCTGGTAGAACTGGCTCCGTCACACTGCTGCCTTTAGAGTGAGTTTTAAAATCTCAAGCCCTCACCATTTGACTTTGAGTTTAGGGACTTTTTTTTTTTTAATTTTATTGAATGGTAACTATGTACATTAATGCACTTCTGGGGAGTTTAGGGATGTTTTGATGAAATTGGCCAGTGCCTGTCACTGGAGGCTGCATATAGGAAAATGCCTTTACTTCATCGTCCAAAGCTATCTTTCATTTCCAGGAGCCAATGTACATTACAGCTGCCACATTTCTGACACACGAGGCCTCTAATGAAAACACGAATTCATACAAATAAAAGATTGTCTCTGTATCTCAACCCTTAATAATGCAAGATGTGCTGTAACACATCTTCCCTCAGCAATTTGCCAGAAGTTGATGCACCTCTCTCCCCCTTGCTGGTTGTCAGCTTACAGAAGAGTTCTGCTGACCCCACTTGAATAGCTAGAGCTCCTAACTGAGCTGTTCCTGCCTGTCAGTGCCTGGCAAAGTCATGTGATGCCTTTCTGTGTGTAATATGGTACGGCGCTTTGAGGCTTGCAAATGGCACTGTTTAAATCAATACATACTGATTTATTACATATTGTGGAACACTTATAAATATATTATGAAGCTCTGGAGCACAACAGCATCATAGGCTAGTGGCCAGCAAGGGCGGGTGCCTCCACACTGTGTTTTCTTCTGCGTCTCGCAGCTGAGATGTCCTGTGGCCCAGGACAATTCATTTGCCTTTGCTGTACTTTATTTTGTAAGTTTGCACAATGGAGTGGGCAGTGATAAGATTGCAAATGGTTTGGAGGGACAGGGTGACATATGGGCAATGTTGATTCAAACTTAAGAATTCCTGTATTTTGATACCTCTCACGTAACCAAGCATCACAGTGGACACCAACAAGGCATCTTGACTGAGAAGTGAGGGATCCAAATGTATAATATACCTGCATAGTAGAAGTGTAAAGACAGGCAATGGAATGATAATCACCAGATTCAAGACCCCAGGGACCTTTCTAGCTAGGGAGAGGAGAGTGACTAGGACCTAGGAGAGGTTTGTAGGTAAAAATTCAGTCCTATGTCTAACATTTATTTCTTAGCTTGAGCAGTGGGCATGTAGGTTTTTATTGTATTACTCTTTTGTTTTCCTCTTAAATCTTTATTATGAAAAATTTCAAGCAAATAAAAAATAGAGAATTATACAGATAATAAAATTTCTGTGTTCCCATCTCTCAGCTTCAATCAAGATCAACTCATGGCCAATCTTATTTCCTTTTCTCCAGAAATTCTCTCCCTTCCATAGGCATTTTTTTTTTTTTTTTTGAGACGGAGCC
>CAUYQV010176114.1:0-37620 GCA_963574575.1 Galagoides demidoff
GAGAATGTGACTTTCATTAAAAATAATGATTAAAAATCTCTTAATACTCTTGAGAGTTTTAGGGGGAATTTCAGCCCAAGTTGCCAAAGATTTTAGTTATTAGAGAGAGTTCTTATGTTAATCTGCTAAGGTGTTGCAACCACTAAGGCCCTGGTCTCGGTGGCCGCAGGAAGACACCAGGCATGACATGGATTAGAAGTACAAGCTTGTGGGAGGTGGGCTAACCTTGAGTGCAGGGTAGCCCAGAGCTCCCTCTACAACGGCTATTTATTAAGGTTATACACGACAGGTGTGGAGAGTTATGGTAATGACATACACACTGGGTGTGGAGAGTTATGGTAATTACATATGAGGGCTGCATGCTTAAGGGTGGCCATGTGTTCTTTCCTCGTATTCTTTCCTCACAACCCTCATGAAGAGCTACTAAGCATCAATGTCTAACACATGCTTACTAGTGAGTGACCAATCTTATCTCATTCCGGAACACTGAGTTACTTGGGGGATTGCCCCTAAGTCACAAAACATCTCTAGGCTTGCAAGGAGACTGTCCTATTCTCAGTGTTTCCTTTTAATGTGATAAGAATCAGTAACTTCCTTTGCAAGCATGGTGTACATTCCTCTACATAAGGTGATAGCTTTAAAACCTCTACCTGCATTTTTTTTTTTTTTGAGATAGAGTCTCACTTTTTTGCCCTCTGTAGAGTGTTGTAGCATCATAAATCACAGCAACCGCAAACTTTTGGGCTCAAGTGATTCTCTCATCTCAGCCTCCCAAGTAGCTGAGACTATAGGTGCCCACCACAATGCCCAGCTATTTTTAGAGACAGGGTCTCACTCTTGCTCAGGCTGGTCTTGAACCTGTGAGCTTAGGCAATCTACCTACCTCGGCTTCCCAGAGTGCTGGGATACAGGTGTGAGCCACTGTGCCTGGCCTTCACCTGTATTTTGGGCAGGAGAGTTCGGTTTTTAAAACACATTGTGATACTTGGTGAACTGTTGCCCTTTTTGGAAGGGCTCCATGTGTGGGTTCCTTGTCAGGCAAGCTGTGATGCCACGGGAACCTTCCCTGCCAAGCCTGTCCCTTCTGCTGCCCCACAGTGGTGCAGGTGGGAGCTAGCTGACGTCCACAGTCATGACTTCAGACATTTTACAATAATGGATCCAAAAAACCTGAGTGAGTTGACAGTGCTGGGTTTCCAAATGCATTGGACACACAGGGGATTGATGCTGTGCTTTAATTATCAGCCTCATAGATTCTCGCACTTCCCCATGTGGCCCACCCTGGTGGATGCACACTGCATCTAAGTGAACGGCTCCTTTGTAAGTCGTCAGCACAGACAGCGCGTCTCTCCGTGATGCCAGCAGGTTGGCCATTTGTCAAGGCACCAGCATTTGGTGACCGCTGGTAATGGAGTTAATGTTTGTTTTATGAAGAGTTCCACTCAAATATTTGAAGAGCTTCAGCAGCACTGCAGTGAACCCAACTCAGCATGCGACATGAACCTCAGAGCACCAAACCAGCTCTTGGTGTCAGCAGCCTGCTCAGGTGCTTCTGGGCTTGGTGATTCCTGAAATTCCAAGAGGGCTGATCTGCCTGACTGAGCAAGTTCTCCTGCCTCACCAGGGGCAGCACTGGCTCTTGGAGGTATTCTGGCCACATGGATGTGGCTTTATTGTGGGAGTCCTGGGCTGAGGTCTGCTGGACTTTAAGATGGGAGGATTTTCCCACAGACTTCTCAGAGGTGCTGGGGCCAAAATGATGTCCACCTCCCTGCAGTTTTTCAGGATTCTGATCTAAGACCTAATAGCTAAAATCAGCACTGGAGCCTTCTCTCCAGGGCACCTCAGTGCATGTCCGGGCAAGTGGAATAAGCACTGGACTGGGAGTCCTTGGTGACAGGGGCTTACTCTGTTCCTGCCTGACCCCGTGATGCCCCTCTCTGGGTGGCTATAAAATGCTGCTGACAGATGAAAGTTTAGAATGGCCAGGTGGGGGAAGTGGGAACAGAGTCCAGGGTAAGGCAGACTAGTCCACAGCCAGCGGCATAGAGCCGGGCCCTGCCCCCACGTTCTCTCCACACTGCGGCCATCACAGGGATGGACTTGCAGAAGCATGGAGAACAGGAGACACCTCACGGAGTGTGACAAATGAAAAATTTTAAAACGACATTTACTTTTACAAGTCAGACATTTAAGTGGATCCTTTTTATGGAGCATTTTCAATTTTTGTATCGCCTAAGAGACTTTTGCATTTCTCTCAATTCTTCTTCACATTAAAAATGAATTATAGTCTCATTCATTTTCAAAAAGAATTTTGGGGAATTTGTAAAATAGACAAAGGTGGCGTGTGCCCTGAGACAGGCCACTAACCGGAGCCAGTTCCTCCCCTTGATGGATACACTGGGCTTGGGGACTGAGGAAAGAAATGACATGTCTAAATTTTAGTAGGAACTTGGTGTGTGGTATCATTTGTAAATATTTTTACTGTTCCTCCCACCGTTTAATGTGCTTCTCAATGTTTGTTTGGGGAAAGTCCCCTGGACAGGAATGAGGAGGGCTTGGTGGGCCAGTATCCTGAGCCCAGAGTGTCCAGGCAGCCGAGTGCTGTGTCCACCCACAGGGCTTTGTGCCAGGCCTGGTGCTGACATGTCCCCAACACGCTCGGCTCTCAGCACAGCTGTGTGAGGAAGGCGCTGTTTTGTCATCTGCATTTTTCACAGGAGGCATCAGAAGCTCTGACCGGTTAAAGGTGCAGGCCGGGGGGCCCGGGCACCTGGCCCAGGTCCTTGCTGGGCGCTGCAGTTCCACCGCCACCCTGTGCAACCTGCAGGCTTTCGGCGTTCTGCTCAGGACACCACTGACGACTCAGCGGGCTCTGTGAGCTCTGCCATATGTGTCAGTTTCTTGAGAGCAGGGTCTGGGTTTGCCTTTATATCTAAGAGGTATTAATTTCATATGTTCCGGATGATTGAATTGCAATGACTGGGTAGGCCCGTGTGCTTTCTGCACTTCGGGGAAGAATCTGTAAAGGGCACTTTCTCCCATGGCGTGCAGCAGGTGGTGGGGCTATGCCGCTCTCCTTCGGCCGGTTGGAGAGCATCAGATCCCAGAATTTTGTCATGGTGTGGCTAATCCGACTTTTAGAGATGGACAGGGTCAGGAGAAAAGTCTTCATTCTAGATTTATTTGAATTGAAACGTAGTTGCCTGTGGCTTTTGCAGTAAGCTTTAGCCTGTTCTGGAGTGTTTTCTTGTTTCTGCTGTCAGATATCTCCTATGGACCTCAACAAACTAGAAAGTGCTGGGGAGATGGAAACCAGGCCTCTGAGGGGTCTGGAAACCATATCTTGTGAAGGGCAGTGGACGGTGCTGGGAACATTTGCCTCAGAGAGAGAAGCTTTTACCTGAGTTAGTCATACTGTAATTCATGTAGTCTTTTGTAAACGAGGCAATTAATTTATGAAATACTTTAGTTCCCATGGCTCACTTCCCCAGTATTCCATGGCATATTTGAAATCTTGGACAAAGCACCCTTACCACAGTTATGTTAAGAAGCTAAACAGGAAATGCAATATAACCTATACCAATTCTCCAGAACACAGGCTGGAATTTGATTCTCTTATTCACCTCTATTTTTCCAGAATTTACAGCAGCACCAGGCATTGTTTAGGTGCTGGAAAATATTTGTTGAATGACTGTGAATGAATGAAGTGTGTGGATTGCTTGGAAATACTGTGAGTTCCTGAGAGGTCTCAGTGCCTTCTTTATTATCCTGCTGGTTTAAAGCTTACTAACAAAAGAGACATTTAAGAAAATGAAATCTTAGATAAAGCTTGAATATGTAAATAAAAATATTTTTAATTGATGTCTTCCTTGTGTTATAGCTAGTCAACGATAATAAAACTGTATGTGAAAAACCAAAAATCTGAAAGCCAGTACTCTGAAAGGCACTGGCAGCCTTATAGTAGACTCAAAATCCAGTTTATTTCTGTTCTCCACTTTGCTTGCTCCATACATTTTTTTGGTTGACACAGAAGTAGTTTGCTTTGCAATCTCAGGATATTCTTCACTGAAACTGATTCTGGTTGGTGATGACTAATAGAAATTGTTTGTTTCCAAGGTGAGCCATTCACAGTACAATGTTTATTTGCTCACCAACATCATCATCGATACCAGTGTGTCAGATCAGAACTGCTGGGAACTTTGCACAAGTGCTAAGGGTGCCCACTCTGTGGGTGCTGCAGGGCGCTCGGCAGTCACTGACCTCCAGCGGGTATGGCGTGGAGGCGGGTGCCCTGCAGACTCGCCCCATCTTTGCCTAGGCTCTTGCTGTGAAGTGTTCTCGGGTGTCTGCACAAACATGCTCTGTTCTGCTTGAGGACTTTGGAATTCCAAAGAACATGAGGAGCAGAGTGAAGGAGGCAGGTAGGTAGTAAGAAAGCCTCCTTACTGAGTGGGACTTTGTCTGAATTAGACATTTATCCATTCATTCATTCTCAAATGTCTGTTGAGTAGCTCCTGTAAACAAGGGCTCCTCATTAGGCTGTTTAACACCCAGCTGTAGATATAAAACCTTTGTGACGGAAAATGGAGACTCCGAGAAGAGCAGGATGACACGGGAGTGCAAAGAGACCAACTGGTGGGTGTAGGTGATCAGTGAGGGTTTCCATGCCTGCCAGTTTTTTTTTTTTTTGAATGGTTTTAATGCTTTAAAATAGTTAGGATTATGCTTGATATCCATTGCCTGGCTGTGCGTACATGTGCATCAGACACATTCTTCAGGAAGGAGCTAGTTTTACAAACTCTGGAAGTAAAAAAAAAAAATTGAAGAAAAGACGTTCCTTGACTCAGAGCTTTTGATTATCTGCATGCCATCCAGGAATGAATGACTCAGCTTCCTCTAGGTCAAAGTGAAACGTATATTAGGTCACTTGCTTTTGGATGTTTTCTACATGTCATGAGTGCTTTGAGTTACGGGGCACACCTCCTTCTCCCCAGTAACTGTAGGCTTATTTGAACGTGAATCAGGTGATAAGTAAATACAGAAGGTGCAAAAACATGTATATACATCTCAAGAAAGGAAAAAACGGTATTAAATTTGTAATAATGAAGTCACCTTTGACTTCTGCAATTATAAGAGCTGCTCAACGAACTTGTGTTCATCTTTTGTTCTATTCAGATATTGAGTCTTATGATTTTAATACGTTTTTCCTTTCTTTAAATGTATATGTACATGTTTTTGGCACCCTCTGTATTTGAGGTTGAATAGTTGGAACCAAAGAAGTTTACAATCCCTCGACAGGAATGTTATTTTCCTCTACTTTGTGTTTTGAGAATATGGAGATAACCTGGGAAATAAGAAAGAAAGAACTGAATTTAAAGTAGAATAAAATGTTTACAGATGTCAGCCCATGATCAGCCACACTTCACTTGTGGGTCTTCTCATTACGCTGCTGAGGAAACCCTGTAATTGAAGTTCTCTCCATGCCCTTTCCCTCATTGCTGGAATTATCATGGCTTAAAGGAGGTGAATGAACATTCCCTTAATTATTAATCACCTGTGATTGGAACTGAGGACTATAAAACGTAAAGGACAAGAAGGGGGCAGAGGAGTGGAACAGGCTGGACTGCCGTGGTGCGCACATTTCTACACGGCCACCCTTCTGCACACCCCCGCCCCGTTTTGGCTGGCTTGGCTGGTGGGGCTCCCCAGGCCCCACCACAGGGAGGAGGAGACACAGTAGTGCTGTCTTGGAAGGGACTGCAGCTTCCTCGTCTAGCTGGAGGCCCAAGCCAGTCATTAGATAGAAGGTCAAGCAAGGTCAGCACAAGCCAGCCTGGGAAGCAGCTGCAGCCCTGTGCCTCCAGTGCATGTCTACTTGGAAGAACCGAGGCCAGTGGTTTCTTTCTGAATCTGGGCTTTTCCGGGTTTATGAATTTCAGAACCTCTTGTACTACCCATTG
The DNA here is from genome assembly GCA_963574575.1 of Galagoides demidoff. Lineage (NCBI taxonomy): Eukaryota > Metazoa > Chordata > Mammalia > Primates > Galagidae > Galagoides > Galagoides demidoff. The sequence continues at coordinate 5,964 of CAUYQV010176114.1, forward strand.
CTTTCCAAATGCAGACTTGTTTCAGGCTTCCCTGCACACAGATTGCAGGGATGTGGGCAAACAGTCTTGACCAGAGACGCAGCTGTGAGATAAAGCACTTTGGGCTTCCAAGACACGCACCCTGGCCGGCCTCTTTGAGGGGATGGTGGTAGTGATACTGGAATTTCACTCTTCAGTAGGTCGTTGGTCTCGGGGATTTGAAGAATGAACCCAGAGACCACAGATCAGTGGTAAGATAGATAGGATTTTTATTAGAAGTTAGAAAGGAATACAAAGAAGTAAAAATCACGAGAGCTTTTGGAACAGGGAAGAGCTAACTAACTGGGGAGTCTCTACATGGGCTCTTTATCTAGGGGTATTAGGTCTTGAAAATTCCACTTGGCCAGGACTTGGCCAATAGAAACATATTTTCAATGTTCATGAGTGTTATTGACAAAGGATGAATGCAGTTCCTCCAGCTCAGGGCAAAAAGGGCATTCCCTTCATGAACTTGCCCAAGCCTAGGAAAACTGGGGTCCGCCCAGTCGTGAATGCGGGGGTTTGGGGGAACCCTGTATCAGTAGGGGCTGCAGTTTAAGCCCTGGAGGGAAGCTCAGCTGCATCGCCTCCCCTGCAGCCACAAGGGGAGGTGAACACACATCTGAGTCCTCAGATTTATAGCCAATAGGATGGTCATTCTCTGTCTGGGCTCTAGGAACAAGGAGAAAAAAAAAACAACTTAATTCAAGGCTTTTTACTCATATCTTTTATACTTGAGTTCCCAAAACATTTATTGAACACCGACTTGTGTGCAGGATGCTGTAGCAGAATAAAGAATAGATTGAAGATTTTTGCTCTGTCCCTGAGGAACTGCCACCTCTAATGCAGCTGAAAACTTGTGAAAGCTGAGACGGATGCTTATGGGAATAGCAGAGAAAGGGAAAATTCATACCTCAACAGAGAAGCGAGATGGACCCGAGACCTGTGTCTCTTCCCACTCTGCCATTCGAGAGGTTGTAGGTTTGCAGCAAATGTCTCTTGCTTCCTTTTTATAAGGACTTTGGCTGTCTATGAATTGTCTTCAGCCTCTTCTGGTTTATCTTGTTCTGCTTTAGGTTCCTTTTGGGCAAGGATGTAGTTCTAATCATAAACTTCCAGCCTCCAACCTTTTGCCTTCAAAGAACAATTTCTTCAACCCAGCTGGGTCATGGTGGGGAAAGAAATAAAGCACTTTCAAAGGAAGCACTGAAATGAGTTTGAATTTAGCTCTTTGAAAATGAGGCAGTGAAAAAATGCTCTGTTTTTCTGCTTTTAACATTAAAAGCTAGATTTTCTAAATGTATACAGCACTTTCCTGAATACACATGACCACTGACAGAATAAATTTCAAGATGATGTTTTGGCCAGTGAGTGGGAAGTGACACTGGAGGAACGTTTAGATAGGGAAATTAAGACCTCGGAAGAGTCAGATCAACCTCAATATTTTATAAAATCCTGAAAGACAAACTCTGCAAAGCAAGGTGGCTCGTGCAGTTCACAGGCAGCTGTGCCTGGAGATGCCACGTGCCTCGGGGGCCAGAAACACGGGGCATTTGGCCCCAGTGTCTTCTGGGTAATTTCCAATAAGCTGTTTAGCTGCATTCAGCCCTAATTGTTTTATCTGGTTATCAATGAGTTGTGAGAAAAATTTGGAACAAAGCAGGCCCTAAATAAATTTATTTTGTTGTTGTTTTGTTTTGAGACAGAGTCTCACTTTGTCACCCTCAATAGAGTACCTGATGTTCACAGCAACCTCAAACTCTTGGGCTCAAGTGATTCTCTTGCCTCAGCTTCCCGAGTAGGTGGGGCTACAGGCACCTGCCACAAGGCCTGGCTGTTTTTTAGAGATAGGGTCTCATTCTTGCTCAGGCAGGTCTCAAACTCCTGAGCTCAGGTGATCTACCTGTTTCAGCCTCCCAGAGTGCTAGGATTACAGGCATGAGCCATAGTGCCCAGCCTTAAGTTAATGTTAAAAAAAAAAAGTCTCACTTGCTTTATTTTAGTGTCTGCAGACATGTTGAAAGAGAAAACGCAAGCCCTTAGATAAAGGTTTGCATTCTGTGGTGACATCTTCAGTGAAAATAATCTTGCTGGTTAAATGGTTATGTGTGCTCATTCTTGACAAATGGAGTGATGTCAGCCTGGAGAGGGCCTCCCCATGCCCCCCACAGGCTTCTCTGTGTGGTTGTGTGGGGGTGCAAGGAGCTAGACCAGAAAGGGCATGCCATTTGCCTGGATAGCTCTCAGGGGAAAGCTAGCCAACACTGGTCAGCCCCCACTTTACCTGTGAACTTCACCATGACACTACTTTTGGAGAAATAGTGTTGATGTTTCTGAGCAGCATCAGATGATACTGAGAGGGCTAAACTCAGTAAGTGGTGTCTTCTATCTCCTTGAGCAGTATCTATCCTTCTACTAGGTGGTGGGGGAGCTGTCCTCCTTATAAGGCAGCAGATTTCAGTTCTTAGATAATTTTAATGTAGGAAATTTTCTCCTCATTGTCACATCAAGAGAATTAGACTGTGAGAATGATGGAGAGGAAGCCAGTACAGTTGGGACTCAAGTTGTTGTAAGTATCTCAGCTCTGAGCCTGGTTCCCAAGAAGGGTGGGACAGCAGGCTCATGCTCCATGCACACTGCCCAGAGGCCCGAGGCTGTTGTGGGTGTCCTAGATGCCCCATTGTAGGGCAGGGTGGTCCATGGCTGTAAGACTATTCCCGCCAATGTGATACTTTTGGTTAGGTGGATCAGCCTCCATGTGGTTTCACTTACAGTCTATTTTAATTTGATACTAAAAGAGCACTGCATTTATCCATCTTGACATCATTTTTACAAAATAATATCTTCCTGTTATTTTCATCTCATTCTGCTTTTCCTTTTACGTCTTCTGTGTCCTGCTCCCTGGATTCAAGGTTGTGGGTCTGTGGATGGAGGAGGTAGATTTAGGTCTGCCCTTACTTCCCCTCATGCCCTGTCCCCACTTCAAAAGGTTCTGTTCTCTCAAAAATGTGTTTCAGGCTTAGCACCTGTAGCTCAAGTGGCTAAGGTGCCAGGCACATACACCTAAGCTGGCAGGTTCGAATCCAGCCCCGACCGCCAAAGGACAATGATGGCTGCAACCAAAAAAAAAAATATATATATATAGCCGGGCATTGGGGCAGGCACCTGTAATCCCAGCTACTTGGGAGGCAGAGGCAGGAGAATCACTTGAGCCCAGGAGTTGGAGGTTGCTGTGAGCTGTGATGCCATGGCACTTTACCCAGGGTGACAGCTTGAGGCTCTGTCTCAAAAAAAAAAAAAAAGTGTTTCATTTTTGTCCTTTGTCAGGACTCACTGAGGCCTCATCCATGAGCTCAGACAAGAGTCCTGCTTGTCATTGGCTTAAGGACCTCCAGACTCACAGAGCAGAAATGGACTCTAAAATCTGTGTACACATGTGGATCATTTCGTGGTTAAGAAATCGAGGCTGCATGGTTTAGTGGGTAGCCACGCCCAGGGCTTACTTGTTTTCCTGGCAGGAGCTCTGACCGGAAAGGAGTAACAAACCCGCCGCAGCCTCTTAGTCTCTTTGGGAGTCTCCCGCAGATGCTAGTCTCGCCAGCCCGGCCTACACCCCAGTTTCCTTTGTATCATTCTCTTCTTCATGATTTAATACACTAACTGTGTCCAGTGGTGCTGACAGCCTCTCCCGCACATCCAGCACGAGGGATGCAGACCACAGTTGCTCATTCTCCTTCCGCAGGCTGCAGTAATTGTCTGTCAGAAAGCATCGCACGCACCAGCCTTCTTCTCCTCTCTTTCTTTTCTTCCTATTTGCCAATCTCTTGGCACTAATTTGTCCTTCCTCAGAATGGTTTTCCCTCCGGCCTTCCTCCTGTGCTGTGTTTCTCCCAGAGTACCTTTATCCTCTCTACTAAACTGAAGGTAGAGAGTCATATTTCAGGCTCTATCATTTTATTTTAGATATTTTCTTGCAAGCTATGTGTCCTTGCTAGTCTACCTGACGTCTGAGTCTAGTGGATCCATCTGGAAAATGAGACTATTGCCTATCTCTTGAGATGTTTTGAAGATCAAAGGATACTCTCTTGATCTCTGTAGGTTTAAAGACAACCTCACTTACAAATAGGTGATGAAATGAGCTATTTTTAAAACTCTCATGATTCTCTCCATCTTCCCTTGTGATCAACATTATATCACAATACTGAGGTACCACGGGGCTGCACCATGATAACAGTGTTTCAGAGAAGCTAGAGAACTCCTCTCCTATGTGCTAACTGCTAAGATTAAGAGACGTTCTAGATGCAGGTGTCCCATGGAACCTACGTTGCTTTCTAGGGAGCAGCACAGCTGATGTTGTCAAGATAATGCTAGGTAATAAATGGCTCCCTAGTGGTTCATATCCTAATCTGAGAACATGTGACTATGTTAGGTCACTGGTTGCTGTGGGCTGAATGTTGGTGTCCTCTCAAAATCCATACGTTGAAACCTACCCCGCAAGGTGATGGCATTAAGAGGTGGGCCTTCGAGAGATGACTAGGTCATGAGGGCAGAGACTCATGAAGTTAATGCCTTTATCCAAGAGGCTCCAAGGGGCCTGTTTGCCCCTTCCTTCATGTGAGCACACAGAGAAGGTGCCATGTGCGAGGAATGAGCCTGATCGGACTCTGAATGCTGGTGCCTGGATTTTGGACTTCTCAGCCTCCAGAACTGTAAGCAATAAATTCCTACTGTGTATATATTACCCAGCCTAAGATATCTTGTTATAGAGGCCCTAATGACCTAGAATGATGGCAAAGGGTAATTAGGGTCACAGGTGGAATTAATGTTGCTAACCAGCTGAATCTAAGATGGAAGGACTGCCCTGTATTATCTAGGAGAGTCAATGTAATCACACGCATTACGAAAAGTGGGAGATGAGCTGGAAAGAAAGCCAGAGAGATGGCAGCATGAGAAGAACTCAGCCTCACATTGCTGACTTTGAAAATGGAGAAGTGGGACCTTCAACCAAAGAAGGTGGGTGGATTCTAGAAAACGGACAAGGCAAGGAAACAGAGCCTTCTCCACAGCGTCCAGGAACACAGTCCTGCTGGCACACTGGTTTTAATCCATTTAGCCTCAGTGTAGACATTTGACTTCCAGAGGTGTGAGATGACAAATCTGTGTAGTTTTTATCCACTATGTTTGTGATAGTTTGTTATAGCAGCCATAAGGCATGAGGACGCTGCCCTAATAATTAACAGAGGAGATTATCGATGTTCAGCAATTCAGATACAATCTGCTCAGGGATAGATAATTTCCAAAAGTAAGTTCTAGGAAGCGATCAGGACAAGAACACAAGAATGGATAGGTAGTGATAGGCAGAGACCCAAAGCAATAGCCTAATAGCTCTGATTATATTGTTGCAAATAAAACTGTTTTCCTGACCCCAGCTTGTCCCTTTATCCTTTCTGTCTAGTCTGTCCCTATTTTAATAGTGAATCACAAGCCTTTCATAACATGGTGTGACCTTTGTATATACCTATTTATGAAAGTATTGTGGGGGTGAGGATCACTAAAATATTATGGAAAACGAAAATAAGCGTAGTTTAGAATTATTCCAGCAAAGGTTAATATACCAAGTAAAATTATGGAATCAGTCAATTACAATAAGAACATGACAAATAAAGAAATTTTCATGTGGTAGCTTAACCTTCAAGTACAACCATTTAAGCATATTTATGTCATTTAAAATTATACGTGGTAAAGTATGCAAAACTGTACAACTACTAATTTGAATATCTAATTTGAATCCATATCATAGGGTATAGTTTATTCCTAATTTAGGAGTGTACATCCTAAGTCTATAAATATAATGCCTGTTAATCTTAAGCACTAAAATAGACGCTTGAGTCAAAGGACAGACTCCATTAGCCAAGGTTGTTATTATATTTTTAAACCTTAGACTTTTTAGAAAAGCATAAGGAATGAAATAGCAGCCCTTGGTTTCTAAATTCCAGACCTTCTAGTAAGTAGATATGAATTGAGTTAAAGCAAATGAGAAAAGTAAAAAGAAACAATTTTTAATATCCTGGGGCAAAATTCAGGGTTTCACTCAGAGATGTGTGTTCAGAAACAATACTTGCAAAAAGCCAACACCTTCTCCCCCAAATGTACATCAGCTTAAAACAGAAAGCTCTTTTTATTGTTCAAACTGAAGCATAATTGTTTTGAGTGCTTTCTTATAGAACACTCTGTAACTAAAGAAAAATAGAGTGCAGTGCATTTAGGGAACAGACACATCCTTAGGTCTGTGGATTTGGAGTGTATACATCTTTACCTTGATTTCAGAGAAAACAGTAGAGAGATAAGTGACAAATGCAAATTTTGAAAAGTGAATTTAGGGAATTAGAAAAGACAATGGCTAATGTCAAAAGGGGCCAAGGAAATTACCTACAATGTCTAAAAGATATCGCTTTGTAGAGACATAGAAAAAGTCAAAGCAAGAAAACCCCAAATCCTACGGTATCAGTTCTATGGTAGCTTTAAAGAAAAACCCACCTTTGAAACATTAACAGTTTCCTCATTCTCTCTGTGATATTGAGTTGAAGCTCCTCGTGCATCTCTAGGGACAAGTAAACTTTTCCAGGTCACCAAGGTAAGTATTTTCTTGAAAGGAAAACCCATGAAAGTCTGTGGTCCCAGGGCTTTCTGGCCCTCCTGTGGGTCCACATTTAATCTTTATCAGTCCTCAGAACCTCCATTTAACTGTTCCTGTAGATTATGGCTGCAGCAGCGTCCACTCTGGTTGAGTAGGTCTTGGCTGCTGTGTCCTCTGAATGTGCCTTCTTTCCAGATTTGCAGGTGGCAATTTGTCTTGCAACCTCATTTATGTGATAGATTTAAGAAAAGATTTTGATTTTCAGTTTGTCCAGCTTTTTCTTCTTGTGAAGATGGGAGTGACAACTTCCAGGCTCCTCATATATATGTCAGAGATTCAAACCACAAGTCTCAACTTTGCATTCTTTCTAAAAAGCTTTATTTTGTTTTTAACTGACACATAGTCATTACATGTGTATGGTGCACAGTGTGGTGTTTCCATACCTGTACCCAGTGTGAAATGATCTCAGTAGGGTGGTTAGCATGTCTATCCCCTCAACTATTTGTCATTTCTTTGGGGTGAGAACATTCAAAATCCTCTCTTTCAGCTGTAGTCACATCCTGCATAGTGGCAGTTAGGTGGTTAGGTCAATGACGGGACCACATGTGTGATGGGGGTCTTGTCGGAATATGATATCAGGCTTTTAATGTACTTTTTTAATGTTTACATATGTTTAGACACACAAGAACTTACACAAGTACAGTTGTGTACAATGTGTTACAATTGCCTATAGTATTCACTACAGTAATAGGCTCTCCTGATTTGTGACCTGGGAGCAAAAGGGTATATCATAGTTAGGCGTGTAGTAGGTTGAACCATCTAGGTTACATTGTGTGATATTTGCACAACTACAAATCTGCTTAAGCATGCATTTCTTAGTAGAATGTATCCACATTGTTAAGCAACACATGACTTATTAGGAAACACAGCTTACCATATGTTCTTGTTAGCTTTAGTGGCCCAAATGGGCAATGGAACACTAGAACTTACTCCTCCTATCCAACTGTAACTTTGTAGCCATTGACCAACCTCTGCCTATTTCTCCCCCTTCCCTACCCATCTCTATCCTCTCTCGTAATTCTCACTCCTGTGAGATCAACTTTTTAGATTCTACTTATGAGTGAGATCACGTCTTTCTGTGCTTGGCCTATTTCACTTGACATGATGATATGTATCTTGTGTACAGTGCTGAATTACAGTTTATCGTCTTTGGGATATGAATCTACAGGTACAGAAGAAGATTGGCCTATAGTTTTCCTTTCTTATATATTCCTTGTTTGGTTTTGGTATCAAAGTTTTACATAATCACATAGAATGATTTGTCCTCCCTTCCTTGTTTATCTATACTATAAAAGAATTTGTATAAGATTGGAGTTATTTTTTTCCCTGAAAATTTTATAGAAATTGCCTGTAAAGTTGGTTGGACCCCCATTGTTTTCTTTGTGAATAGATTTTAAACTTTGCTTCAATGTCTTTTATGATTTAAATACCTCTTGGGTTATTAATATCTTGAGCATATTTTGGTGAGTAATTGTTTTCTAGAACTTTTTTCACTTAGTCAAAGTCTTCAAATTTATGGAAATAAATCTGTCACATTTTCCTATTGGTGTATCTATTATTTTCTCTTCTGGTGTCTTGTACCTGTAGAGAGGATCATAAGTGGACTGGAGATAATGCTTTTTAGGAAATTTCTCCTGTAACCTAATGTGTGATTAGGTAGGATGGTTTTCAAATATCTACTTTCTGCCACCTTGCAATTGAGGTTATCAACTCCCAGACTTGTTTCAGTCTCCAAATATCTTCTGTTATTATGTGGCATTTATTGGGCCTTAGCCTAGACTATGTCCAGGTCTGCAGATTTTTAAAAGGCTTTAATAACTGGATCTTTTTGCTATCTTAACATTTGATGAAGAACTCTGCAACCAATTTGGCTGGATTCAGCATGCAGCACTCCAATTCAGAGGCTGCATTTAGACACAGCCTGTGAATCCAAAGTAACATGAGCAAAGTTCTAGTCACGCCATAGTTTGTGGCTGCCAAAATGTGGACACGGAAGCAGTTATTTTAAAACTTGATAAGCAACACAGTGTTTTGCAGAACTATGGAATAAAAGGAATACTTCTAGTTACCCAACTGGAAAAGCACTTGCAGAATAGTTGACATCCTTATCATTGAATGCTCTTTACCTGACCATAGGATGCATACTTTAGATAAGAAATTTATTTTTAAAGCATAATTTATTTTAGGCAGGTTAATTTTTTTGAAGCATAATTTATGTTCTAGGGACTTTCCTATGTTTGGTACTTTATTCTCATGAAATTTAATAATCTTTTATTAAAAAGGGGACTATATTTTATTTTCATTTTAAAGTATAACCTATACACAAATATAGATCTATCTATCTATCCATCCATCCATCTAGCAATCATATATTTAGATACCTAGATGTCTTAGTATAACATTCTTGTATTGCATTTTTTTTGAGGGGGGTATAATTTATACACAAGTTAAATTGGGAAGTTGGAAACTTCTTCAGTGTTCATGTAATGTTTAATTTAAATTATTTCCAACCACAGCCCAAGTCTCATGCTGCTATGGACAATCTGTGTTTCTTGGTATATGTTCCAACATTTTATTTAACAAAATAGAAATAGAAGAACAAATATAAAAGCGCCAAATGTGAAGTATAGCTAGAAGGCTTTGACAGACATAACAGCAAAGCTACTTTATCTTTATAGCATTTGATTCAGGGACACTGTAACTCAAAAGTTTTCATCTTTGGGCATTTAATTCTGTAATTTAAAGAATAACTCAATACAACATAAAAAGGAGAAATGTCCGGTTCAATCGTCATGCACATAAATCTGACAGTATGAAGTGACATCAACTCCAGAAAACTCAATCTTGATGTGATTCTGGTTATTTCCAAAGAACTTGCTCTTGACCCCTCCTACCAAATCCCTCACTTAGACAGATTCAAAGATATTAGTTCAGCTTGGAAAAATAATTATTGATTAAAAATATATACTACATTGAAGAAATGTGATCTCGAGATCTTGAGATTTTTTAGGACATACATTTATAGATAAACAGAAACACATAAAAAGCTGAAATTGCCCTTCATTGAGTGGTTAAAATGGAGACATTAGCATTAGGAAGAAAGCCATCTGAGGTAATAAAAAAAATCAACCAAGGCGTAGACTTTCTTCCCGTACTCCACCTCCCCCCCAGCCTTAACCAGTTCAAAAGAGCAGAATTGTGTCTATGTGGGTAAGCTACAATAAACCAGTAATTTATGCAAATTTATATAAATATCTCATGATTCACCTTGTTCTTCTGGCACAACAGGGATAGGAAGTCGTCTTGACACATTCACACTGTTTAAAAAAAACAACTTTGGTGAACCCAAGTAAAAAACCCTAGTTTTACAGCACAGCCACCCAAATCACAGCATGACAAAGTAGTTAAAGAGCTCATTAACCCTCTGGGCCTCAGGGGAGACCATTTGTTACTTACATGGCAGGGAAGCAGTCTTTATAATATATTCAGCTAACTCTAAATGGTGACCTATGACAAAGAGAAAAAGGCATCCAAGGACTGAATAAGTAGTCACACTAGATGAATTTTGAAAGCCCAATTTTACCCCAAATTAAAAGGATATAATGATTTATTTTCTCCTCTCTTCACATAGATTTCTTAGAAACAAAAGTAACTGCTGTTTTTGGAAGGTGCAATCCCAGGGAAGAAAGAATGAGAGAAAAATGGGAGGGAGGTGGGGAAGGCTGAGACCAAATGCCACGCGGTGCGCCCTGGACCATGGACAGTGGCCAACAGCACAGGCCTGGGCGCCAGGTCCGGCTGGGCTTCCGGAGGGAGCACGAAGCCCTTGCAAGAGTCTATTGCAAGAACATGAGCATTTATCTGCTCGTTCTTATCCTCCTTCTATATTTTACTGACCTAAATCAAAAGAATGAACTCCTGGAGATTCGGGGCTGTGTTCCCTGGCCCTTCGGGACAGTGGCCTGGTCTGTACTTGCTTGGAGGTGTGCACGGAGGTTCCCCGCACAAAGCCAGGGGCTGGTGGGAGCGGGCAGATCTGGGATGGTGCTTATAGCCGTTCTGGTAGTAGTGTGCCTAGGAAAAGAGTATGTACGCATGTGTACGTGATGAATTCAAGGGTCTACACGAGTATGATTCCCCAACAGGGGCCTGTCAACTAGCGTCCTAAGTAAAAGTAAAAGTGGAGGGCATGTTGTCCCTGAAAAAGATGTTGTTGCAGAGGCTAAAAGGGAAACCCAAATCATGCCGAAGCTGACAATCCTCTGGATGTTTCAATGGCAACAAATGAGATTTAAGTGTGAAGACTTTCCCCGTGGCATTAACTGAGATGGCACAAACCTCGAGTCGATAGATGGTTGCCCTGAGTTGAGGACTCTGAGCCAAGGTGATCGGGAGACTCAAGTGTGGCAGTAGCCGGAGCACAGAGAGAGGAAGGAAGATCCATACACGCCCTGGGCCCCCCAGTCCCCAACTCCCGAAGGATGAGAGGAGCGCAGTGGGAACACGCCCCCACCTAGTCTGTTTCACTCATTTCTAATGGGGGGCTTCTCAACTTGGCATATGTTCTCATTGCCTCACCTGCAGAAATTTAAGTCTCTTAGAGCTTTAAGCGAAAAGAAGAGGTTGTGATGGGTATCCAGGAGCAGAAACAAAGTCTCCATCAGGATGAGCACAGAGATACCAGCGTTTGGAAGAATTGGGAATGGCAAAGGTCAGTGTCATATGACCTGGCAGGCAGTCTACCGATGAACCAGCCAACGGGTTCCTCCTTCCTCATCCACCTAGTTTTTGTCCTGGGGACATATTTGATACCAGGAATGTTATTTAGAAACACTACTGCAAATAAAAGGATGTTTTGTGTTCAGCACTTTTTTTTTTTTTTTTATGAATTTGATAAATTTCCCAGCTTTTACATCTGGCTGTCTGTTTTCTACTTTGGAGGATAAGACTGACCAGGTGGACGGTGAGCCTCCATCTGATCACTGGAGAGCAAGCAAGTCTAACAAAATCTTTGGGGGCTCTTTATATTTTCAGCATGTACTGGATAATGATTTATAGACAAACCATCATTACCTTCTAAAAGTGCTTATTAATTGTTCATTTACAATATGCTGGAAATCTATTTTACCCTGCTGAGTTATAGATCTGCTCATGGAAGATAATTTAGAATATAGTTTTGTTCCTGTGCCTCCTAGTACATTTAATGCAGCCCATTAAATAAAAAAAAAAAAATGAAATCTTTTCTACATAGTCACTTATTAAAGTGTTTTTGGGGGGAATTTATTTGTTTATATTGTTGCAAAAGTAGTTTTAAAAGGCTAGAAAAATGATGATCATGTCATTGATGGTTTTGGTTCCATAATTCAAGGTGTAGTTTGAAAGTATAAGCTTGGGTAACACGAGTGAACCATCATTTTCAGAGAAAACATTTCAAGCTTCCTGACAGTTACCAAATCACTGATGCTACCATTTTGAACTTCAAAGAGTCCTTTTTATTACAATAGTGACTATGTACTTGTGGCCATTACAGGAATTTATGGATGAAGATGGAAACTGGGCAGTGCTCCCCTGGCCCTTTGCTCATTCAAACCTGCCCCCAATTGGTGGGAATAGGTCGTCTTTGCCCATCGGATAAAGTATTGGGCAGGTTCCATGACTTTCCCACTCACACTCAGAAAAGCAAAAGCCTTCTAGTCCCTTTTGTCATTAAAACAAATTCTCATTTCAATTCCCACGCAATGGCAGGACTTGACATGTCACATCAAATTCAAGTTTTGCTCCTCTACCAGTTTGTATTGTTTGGGCTGGAAGTCTGCTGTGGCAGCAGGTGTGCAGAATGACTTTATGCTCTGCTAGTTCATTTCTTTCCCTCTATTTCCCTCCATTTGGCTGCCTCTGGTTTTTCTAAGGTTGGGAGGAGGAAGGAAAGAAGAGAGGGGACAGGAAATACCATGGTCTGACGTTGGAATTCTCTAGTCTGGGTGGTTGTTCAAAGCTGACTCTTTGTTGAAGGGGCACATTCACGGATCTCTGAAATTTACCCTCTTGGGCCCACTTGGGTAAACTTCCTGTGACATAAGCAGTGTGTTATCCATCTTGCAGCTATTTAAATTCCTCCCTCAGCTGCCTGGCATGCACTAGTCCATCCCCTTCACCCCTGGGAGAGTCACATCACCCTTTCATACAGTTCTCTTGGGAAAAACCTAAAATAGTCCTAGACTGGTTCTCTCTGCCTGGCTAACACCCAGCCTGTGGCAAACCCATATCCTTGCCCTTGTGCTCATGTTTGTGTCTGCAGTTTACTTCAATGAAAGTTTCTTCCTCACTCCCATCATCCACTCAGACATTTCTCCCTGGCAGATTTTTTGGTGTCATTCAATTACTAGTTCATTACTAGGTCCCTAAACCGGGACAGATGCACTATGACCCTCTCACCTGACTTAAGGCAAGTGAGAGGCGTAGTGGGAGACAAAGTCTTTTTCCAAAGACATTCTCTTTCATGGCCTCTTCAATCTCTAACTTTTTATACCCTCAATGGGTATTGGGTGAAGAGTCACAAAATTGACTTTAACCACTTCTTTTTGCATGGTATGTGTAAATGCTACATTTCACTTTGGAAAGGGGGTATGTTCTCTATCTTCTAGGCTTCACACCAGAAACTAAGGTAGAAACGGTTGACTTTTAAACCCTGGTATATAAAGTAGACCCCAGCAGGTTGAGACATTTATGGTCATATTCATATTTTCTGTTCATTTAGTAAAAATTGTGTTACAAAGGTATTGGAATCAATTAATAGAACACAAAATCAAATAGTGTCCTAAGATTGTATTTGCATTTATTTTATGCACAGGTTACACACATAAAAATAATACTTAATAATAAATAATGGCAAAATGAAGAATTGGTTTTAAAACAAGTTACTTTTATTCATGTGCTCAGGAAACATTTATAGAACATTTGTAGTATAGACCAGACACAATGTCAGACGGAAACCAAATCTGAGAACATCCTTGTCACTGCGGAGTGGGGCTGGTGGGGAGACAGGGGAAGGCTGGAGAGTGGGATGTAGGATGCTGGGAGCAAAAGAAAGGTTGGGGCTTAGAGTTACAGAGCTGGAATAACTGAATGTCGGCCTTAAAGAGGAAAGATTAAAAAGCAACAAAATAAAATACTTTCTTGTCTTCTCTTAGAGTGATCTACAGAGGTGGGGTCCAAAATACCTGTGGGTGGATTTTCAGACCAGTTGGCAATAGTCTCCACAGTATAATGGAGCACAGCATAAAAAAGACTCCACATCATGTCTTTGTAATTTTAGAATGAGAAGCCTTGTTTGAGTTCTAGTTTGGAATTCCAAATGACATCTCCCCTTGCCCTGGCTGCAAAAATGGAACTGGTCCCTGGTTCACAAAAAGCCCATAAAAAGTTGAGTGAATCAGATACACTTGGGAACTGGTAACTTGTTAAACTTCAACATTTGTATGACAGAAGGTATCTTTCTGGGTCAATCTCTTCCCTGTTCTTAGTTGTAGCTGCCACCTGGAGAGAGCAGACGAGCCAGGCCGGTGGAGCTGTGTGGGCCGTGAGAACGTGGGGTGCTTGTGTGCTAAGGGCCGTCCGCACTAGAAGTGTATATTCTTTTGTTTTCCAAAACCCTCTGAGAATTTTTGGAGCTGATGGCTTTTCTCCACAAATGTACACATACAGGTTTTTCATAAATTTTCAGAGGGTTTCTGGACCTTTTGAAAGCCTACCTATGGACCTCCTTCTTTATAGTCTAAAAATAAAGCATTCAATATGTTCTCATAAAAGGAAGCTTATGTAACTACATCCAAGGGAACAGTGTACTAGAAGTGTAGAGGATAAAAACTGAAATATGTATGTGTCTAATACACATAGATAAAAGCCTGGGGAAATGGGAGCAGCTTTTGGAAAGGGGGCTAGAAGGAAAAGCTGTATGTACACAAGGTCAATGTATCAATTTAAAAGAGACGCTGTGGAGAAAGACACATCCCATGGAAATGAAGGGCACAGATGAACACAACTGAACTCTTTAGACCAATGTTTGTCTCTAACAAGAAAAATTAAAACATAGGAATTAGTCACCTAGGAAGCAATGGAGATGTTAAAAGGATAGCCATGCCCATGGGTAAGTAAGGAAATAACTAAAAAACCTGTAAGATCTCCAAATCCATAGGTCTGAAGAGTGGATTATTAAGAGAACTGTCCTATAATCTTACAGAACCATGAATAATTATTTTTGAAAATTAACTGTAGCATCAATTGAGATTTATGCAAAATAATTATGTTCTATTTTGATAAATGTATAAACACCATTTTTATGTTCTCTAAGGGCTAAATATTTCATTTATTAGTTCTCCCTCATAGAAAATCCTATGGGACATAGATAGTTATCATTGATAATGAAAATATTAAACTCCAGCAATGTGACTGGAAAGGTGAGATGATTGATTTAAAAATCATTTTGAAGTTTAAGCAAATCTGGTCAACCATTTATATCACCAAGTTAATGCAGGTAATTGGAGACTTTTCTTTGTTCTGTGTGGCCTTAATGAATAAGGAAAGCATTAAGGGGCATTGGAGATAAGCTACTGATATGGATTTATGGGAGACATCAGACATAGTTAGAAGGAATACTAAAAGGTGATCCACTTGAAAGAGGAATGTAAGCAAGTGTACCTGGCATCTCTGAAAGTTATTTCACTAACTTGAAACACAGATATTAAAACCTAAGCATAACATTGAAATCTAGAGTGACCCAGAGCATTAACTTGATAGGCCCTTGTATTACAAATAATTTAACCCATTTAGTTGTGGGTAGTTTTGGGATATGAACATCGTGGGGAGATGATTTCACGTGATTCACTGGGGAACTGTCTGGAGGGGAAGCGGTAGTAGGCTCCATAATACTAACCAAATACCGAGGCAGAGTTAGATAGCACAGTCTGTGGGGAAGGACAGGGGCTGTCTGGGAAGTATCCAGCCATGTTTGTCTCTATTTTTCATAGTACACGGCAGGTTACTTTCTTGACAGCCCTTGTATATTGCAAAGAAGACAGTGATGGGACTGATATTTAACAGGGACAAACCTGACAGTGAATAGACATCTGCAGTAATTTTGCCTGTGAAGTGGACAGAAAACACAGTGTTCCTAGTCTGATGTGAACTAGAAGATCTAGTGACACATCTGAAAATTCCTAAATACCAGAGTTTGGTGTTTAGAGTAACATACCCTGATATTTGTCAAACAAAATGAGATAGATTATGAATGTTTATCTCTAATGCCAACTGTCCAAACCAAAACTAGAAACATCTGTTAAATATTTTTCATTCTACTTTCTCATGCCATTTTTTTTTTGTCTTAGCTTTTTCCAAGCACAATATGACAGTTGTGCTAAATGTCAATAAGAAAATTCTTGATATAATACCAGGAACATTGGACTTCTTGAAGGAGCTGTAGGCTTACCATCAATTTCTTTCTTTTTCTTTTCAGGTACTATGATTGGGGAGTTCCAGAAAGTAATATTTTCTAAACATTCTAAAATGTCTTCATAAATTTTTTATGGTTTTGATGATAAATAAAGTTTATCAAGTTGACCATGAAAATATATCTACTAAGCAAATTGTACTTCACAATAATTGGTGAATTGAAACCTTTCTTCTATTTAATCTTAAGTGTAGCTATCAATCAGAACCGATGGCTATCAATACCTTGAAAAAACATGTTTGGTAATTTATATTTAATATATAATGCTTTCCATGTTAGATAACAGTGGAACACACTGGTTTTTTGAAAATCTGGACATATTAAACATTTGCTGAGTTTAAATGATTTAATTGGTTAGGTACTTTCCAATTTCTCTTCAGCAGAATCACTGAAATAACTCCATTCCATGTAACCTTAGAAGACCCATGGAGTTCAAGTTCAAATATTACTTGTCAAATCCGAAAATCATACAGTATACCCTAATTGGTAAACACCTTTTTTCTGGCTTCTGCTTCAGTGAAATATAGTATCAGAACAAATCTTCACAGAATCCAGAAAAAGCACAAAGCAAAATGTAATTCTTCAGAGGGAACGTGGGCCTAGATTTCCCACTTCATGGAGGCGATCTTAACTCTTTGCTGCAGTGCTTCCAGCCAGTGATTGTCCCAAAGGAAGCTGGAAAATATGGTTTCCATGGCGAGATAGTTAAAGTTGTAGAAACAGCCAGAATACTGATAGAAGATTGCAAGTCAGTCTCGGACGGAGTGATGTAAAGTAGCAACTCTTGAGCCCGGGGCTAACTTGTTTCCCAATCCTTCCATAATTAAAATGGGGACTTTGAAACCATCTTGCAGTTAAGCGTTTACATTGTCTCCTGCGTGTATTAATCAAGTGTGTTATGAATGCCCCTCCAAGCAAAGAACATTCTTCCTCTTATAACCATGTGTGTTTTTTCTCCTTTATACAGAGAAGAAAGATCACTCAGCAAGATAATAAAAAAAATGAAAAATTCTTTTCATGGTGTTATTTTTGTAGGAGTAACAGGAGGTGGTTAATTCTGAACATTTATCTGAAACTTTATACCAGCTTTGCCCAGGGCGAGTTTGCAAATCTTCTTTCCTGCTATTGGGTCTGACTGAGGGACTTCCATTTGCAGAACCGTGTGCACTAAAACTGGTCCTTGGGGTCACCCTGGCAACCGCACAGTCCCTCATTCCACGCCACACTGCGCTTGCCAAAGAGAGGGACAAAATGGGGGACGCTGATGTGGTGCTGAGAAGGGGAAAAGAAAACTGGAGGAATTTCTGACATTGGGTGAGGTGATTTCACACCCCTCCAGAAAAACTTTTGTTACAGCACAGGTGTCTGAGCATAAATGGAATAGTTCGTTCACTATTCCAGAAATAGAGCAATAGAATGTAGTTCTTGGTGGTTTGTGATGAGACGTATGGTTTATAAATACAAATATAAAAGATTCACAAAAAATATGTCTAGCCTGGGAATCCAGACTATTCTTGTTTTAAAGGAATTGTCACCCAGGAGAGGCGAGAGCAATTTAACCTGTGAAGGCAAAGTGTGAAATGCCCTATCGTCTTCACTTTGCCTCCCTTCCCTGCCCCGAGCCTCCTTCCCACCTTGGGATGTCTCTGTTCTGCCCCGTCTCCTCTCACACACACAGACCCACACTCTCCCCCCAAGTTACTCATTTTTACTTGGTAGATAAAACAGAAAATAGATGAAAGAGAGAACTTACAAGTTGAAGGAAAAAGATCTTAAAACACACAAAAATAAAAATCATTTTCTTTTTCTTGATTGTGATAGGGAGCTGAGGGAAAGGATATTTAGGCGTGGAGAAAATACAGTTTTACCTCTCACTCTGGCGTTCTGCATTGTTAATACAAAATAGCAGCCCTCACGGAAAGTGACATCTAACTCAGCTTTCCATTTATCACTGGTCCAGAGCCATTCTTTCAGTCTAAGCATAAGACAGTGGGTATTCCTGATTTTACATAAAGAAGGACATCTTTGCAGATCCTAAAAGATCCCTTGGATTCAAAAGGAAAAAAAATAGGAAACAATGGGCGTCTGTGATTCTAGTCAGTCACCAGTCTAAAAATTTATGTCAGCATTAGAGAAGAGTTTAAGGCATTTCTGCAATTGAATTAGAGCTATCAGTGAAAAGTTTATTTTAAAAGAGAATAACCTAAAATATTGTACCTACCCATATGTAGGCTCTGCTCTTTGCATTACCAAAAGGCCAGCAGTATCCTGTCAACAGGATATTTGAAAACACATGGGATGGGTTGTAGTGTTTAATCATATTTAAGGCTGAACTGATATTGCTGGGAATGTTAATGATAACAAATTGAGTTTGAAAAAGGTTGCATTTCAGTGACTTTTATTCTGGTTGAAATGCTAGGAAGAGGTCATTTTTTTTTTCCTGCGTGAAATTATGATTTAAGATTTACACATGAAGATGTGTGTGTCTGTGTGTGTAGGAACTGAAATAGTTTCCCCACCATGTCTAATTACATCTGTTTACTTTGAGCCTGTTCTCTGCCCTTCAGTATCTGGAAAGGTGCAGGATGTGGTAAAAGAAAACTAGGACAAAAGACGGGAAGGTGGGAGGAAAGGAGGCGAGGAAAGATGAAGTCTGGGTGGAGAGGACGGTTCAGCGTGGATTTTAGGCTGCCTATTTCTCTCCAATCTCCTTCTTACCACCTACCACCAGCCACATCAAACAATACCAGTCAGACTGGAAGGGGCAGGAAAATCAGGTACCAAAACCCCAAGCCCAGGAAGGTCACGGAATGCTGCGTGCTTATCTGTCTTAAGAATGACCTGAATTTTGGTTCCTGTTCGAATCAGGAAAGCTCTCATAGCCCACAATTCTTTATATAAAATTCCTTGGCAGTTGCCATTGCAAATCTTTTGGTCTTTTCCTCTCTGAGAAATAATACCATAAATGCAACCGCTGTCAATCATGGATGGCTGCCTCAAGGTCACGCCAGGTCAGAGCTGGAAACCCAAGGCTCTGTGCATGAGGTGTTGACGGCAGGGTGGGTGGCAAATGTGAATGGAGAGAGCTTGAAATTTATAAGCTGCTGTCACAGGAAGCTTAGGAATAAAAGAAGGCACAGGTCTGAGAGAGAGAAGCCAGAGAGAGGCCGACCAGGGAGCAGGGCACACAAAAAGCTGCTGTGGCTTCATCCCAGGGAGGGTCACGCCTTTCAGGACGGAGCACTCAGCTAGAAAAGGTTTAATTTTACAGCAAAAAGAATTTTTATTTCTTTTTAAATAATATGACCAAATAATATCCCACTTCCTATAGAATTTCTCCTTTGTCTCACGCAAACTGCCTGCTTCCCAAGGTGTCCCTGCGGTTTTCCGAGTTGCACGGTTTCTGGTCTATCTTAACTGTTTCCACTTTTCTGTTTGGAATTAAGTTTCCTGTTCCTCTCAACAGACTGGATATTATTAAAACAGACGGTAATTAAGTCAGCCAAAATATGTATCTTTGACAGGAAAAAGGAACTAGGGAGTAAATAAAAGTAGAAAAAGAAGAAAAGAGATCAGCCCCACCTTCTGGCTTTTCTCTGTCTCCTCACATCCCTTTCTGGCTCCTGTGGGAATGTTCTAAATGTTCCAAATTTAGGAATCATCATAAACTACTGAAAATGCTTTTCCTAACAACTCATTGCCAAGTTCGCAACATATCTTTACAAATTAGTGAGTTTATACTGAAATCTTCCAATATCCTTTACTTGAGTAAGATGATTTTTATGCTCTATGAATTTACAAAATAGAAGCATTAATTTTTTCTTTTTTTGAAGCAGAGTCTCATTCCATGCCCTGGGTAGAGCACCGTGGCACTTAGCATAGCTCACAGCAATTTCAAACTAAAGTGAGCCTCTTACCTCAGCTTCCTGAGTAGCTGGGACTATAGGTGCCTGCCACAATGCCTGGCAAATTTTCCTATGTTCAGTAGAGACGGGGTCTTACTCTTGCTCAGGCTGGTCTCCAGCTCCTGGGCTCAAGAAATCCACCCATCTTGGCCTCCCAGAGTGCCAGAATTATAGCTATGAGCCACCCTGCCCAGCCTATTTATTTTTAATAATGAAGAACATTTTTAGTAATTAAAAGAAATGATATTTATCATGTCTCTTCCTTCTCTATGAAATAGTGATCAGGGTTATTCAGTGGCAGGTGAGAATGGGTGTGTATAATTGATGCAGTCTGATATTTCTATTTTTAGTGTACAATATACCTCAAGAGAATGTCTGAATGTTCAGTAACTTAATGGCAGAATTGTCAACCAGATCTTTCCACATTCAGCTATTACAGTATCTCTATTTTAAAAAAAGGGTTGAGAGCATCAAAGATTTGATTTACATAACTAAACCTCATCAGTCCTTCTGTGAGACGGAAACAGACAGCATTGACAACAGGACCGAGTCAGCGCTCGGTCGAGCGCTCTATGCGAGACAGCGCTAATATTTCTCTTCAGTCTCATATACATAACATTGTAATGGGTCTATTTGTAATCTGCAACAGTCGTTTCACTCATATTTTTGAAAAAGTTTAGAAGTGATTACCATAGTTTTAGGTTCACTGAACGTCAGTGGCCACGTGGAAGAGTTAAGGCTGCTAATAAAGGCTTGTGTAGGTTTCACAAACCACAGAAACAGAAGCGTCTTTCTAGAGTCCAATATTCTCTGGAGTTGTCTCACAAATGTAATTCATGTAATATTTGACAAGATTAACCGGAAGAATGGAAAAGCTTTGATAAAGTATTTTAAGCCTGTAGATCCCGTGAGTTCCTTACTAGAATGGAAAGAAATTACTAGCTCACTGGGATGATTCCCCAAAAAAAGTCTCATGGATGTTTCCTGTGGGCACAGTGCCCTGGGCTGACCTTTCCTGCCCCTGTGCCCTTGTGCTGTGGCCCTGAGAGATCCACTCTGGGTGCTCTCCCCCCTTCCCACTGTGCCCACTCATGTCCATCCACTCGTTCTCCCTCCTTCCCATCCCTCCTTCCCACTGTGCCCACTCTTGTCTGTCCCTCGCCACGACATTCTCACCTGAGTGTCCTAGTCCAGCCCTCAGTCCTCACTTTTGACTGTTGGGCCCTTCTGCTGCTCCCTGGCCACTCGCATTCTCATGCCACCAGTCAAGCTCATGGGCGTCAGTCCCTCTCTGGGTCCCAGCGTTCACTCCTGGTAGGACTGTTCCCCACCCTGCAACCCGAGCAGAGTTGCCCCCGTCCCACTTGCTCCCTCAGGGCCCACCAACCGTGAGCCACCAGTAGCTCCAGTCCTCCTGCACATGCCTCCCTCTGCGTCTGCGCCCTGCACCCTCTGTCCTTACTCAGGTTGCCCTCATCTCACTCCTGGGTTCGTGTGAAGGGTCTCAGCGGATCTTCCACCCAGAGCAGTTCTCTAGAATGGCTCTGTCATTTCTCTGCTGAGACTCCATAATGCTCAGCACACTCAGGCTGAGTTTAGGCTCCTCCAGGAGATGCACCTCATCCTTTGGGATCGACCTCGATTGTCCCCAGCCTTCTCTCTCCCTGCTACCTGGTGCTCTTTGCTGAGCCCCATGGAATTCCTGATTTCATACTGTCTTGTGGAACGTGTTTTCTCTCCTCTCTCTGGGTCTTTGCTCAAGTGATTCCCTTTTCTCCTCTTGAGAGGTCACTTTATGTTGTGGTTAAAAGCAGAGTCTCTGAAATGGGGCTGCCTGGACTGGAATCCTGATGTCCTGTCTCCTAGTCCTTGAACTTCCTAGGCCCTAGTAGTGATGGTGATAGGACAGCGTGCACACCTCAGGTTGCTATGAAGATGGGGTGAGTGGGACTCAGGAAGGGATCTGGGTTCTAGGAGCACTCAGTAATATGAGCAGTCACGACTATTATTTCTAACCTGATCAGTTAGCAGCTTCTTTTGGAAATCCTTCTCCAAGCCCTGGCATCCGATTTCACACCCCTTTCCTGTCTTTCCATGGCACCCTGCAGTCGCCAGTTTCACACCACAGGGTGACTGACTCTGTCTCTCTTCCCTGATTGATGACAAATTTCCTGAGGGCAGGGTTGTGCTTTGCCCATGGTTGCCTCTCAAGCCTCTGAAACAGTGCCTGGCTCAGAGTAAGTGCTCAGTAAGTATTTCCTAGAGGAACTCAGGTCATTTGTAATTAATCAGCACAGGCAGCTAAATTTCCACATGGAATATCTTTGCTTTTCAAGAACTAAGATTTCAGGAAAAAGATGAGATTCAATGTCTCTATATTTACATGTTCTATCATGGCAATGTATTTTAAGGAAGTTTTTATATTTAACTGGGGTGTTATGTTGAACTGAGGGGATGTGCAGCTAGTTGGGCTTCTCTCCTGTAAACAACAAAAACCAATAAGGAGACGATTATAAATAGCTTCCCTAGTGTAGTCAGAGTCTGCCCCAGGTCACTGCTGTGCGATCAGAACTACCAAGTGTTCCCAGCCCTCTATGGGACTTCACAGAGGAGAGAAATAGGAAGTGAAAACGAGAATGCACTTTGCAAAATGTGAGAGTGTGAGAGAAGTATGAAGACCCTGGGACTAAAAAGGGGCGAGGAGCTGAGGAAGCAGGAAAAGCCTTCCCGGTATCAATCAGATTCCCCTTGTTTTCTTTGGGCTCTGTTGCTCCATCAGCCTTTATTTCTGCTTCCATTTGTCTCCCTGTGCTTGCCACTGCCGCTCCTCCTACCCTTGGCTGTCCTCTTACTGAATTATAAAAGCGTCTGGTTGGAAGGTCATTTCTATTGTTGATCTACTTTAAACACACAAGATAAAAATATTCCCCTAAATGGCATATTTTCATTCCTTATTTTTTTCCTGTTTCAATCCAAATCAGAATGAGAAGAACATGTCTAGAAACAAATAAGGCTAACATTGCATAGAATTGAGCAATTTGTTTCCAATTAAGGAGAATTTTTTAACATTGAGGGAAGGGCAGAAAAAGGAGTCATTTTGCAAACATAATTCATATCAACTTTGTTAATCATCTTTGATGTTTTATGTTGAGTGGGCCCTAATCATCAGAAGGGAATTTATTTTTTGAAAGAGAGAAATGTAATCACAATGGGTTAGTAGAAATAACAGAAGTTGCTAGTAAATTTAGGGATAATGAACAGGTGGATCAAACATAGTAGAGGAACAGAATAAGGAAGAAACGGTAGAAAAAAGTCTGTAATTTCATGACCATAGGTCAGAAGCAAGTCAAGTGACTAAGTACAGAGTCTCTCTCCTTCACTTTTCATTTTATAAGGTTTCAAACATAAGGAAAAGCAGAGAGAATAGTATAACGAACTTCCAGTACCTCTCACTCAGCTTCAACCACGGCAATTATAATGAGATATAGACATATATGACCAGTCAGGGTCCTGGCAAGAAAGAGATGACGAACTCAAACAGGAGAATTTAAGAAAGAGGCTTCTCAGAAAGGTGTGGGCCGAGTTTGGGGATTCAGCAATAGCTCATGAAGGACCTGGGAGCTAATGACAATGGGGACGGTTACCCTCTCTGCACCCCAAGGCACAAGAGAGAGTGGCAGCTACTGAAACCTAGAGAGGCTGTCTGTCTAGAGTGGGGAAGGGACTTGTTCAGCCCTGGCAGCCTGGCAGGGAGAGAGCCTGACACGACATGGGTGGAATGGGATGTTACACTGAATGAAATCAGCCAGTAGCAAAGGCAGCTGCTGACTGTGTGTGCTGCTACTTACATGTGATGCCTGGTGTAGACCAACTCGTGAGGTAAAAAGTAGAAGGGCAGTTGCCGGTGGCTTGGGGAGGGGAGAATGGGGTTTTTAAATGGGTAGAGTTTCAGTTTTGCAATATGAAAAGACTTCAGGAGATGGGCTGCAAAACCATGTGAGTGTACTTAAGGCCATTGAAGTGCACATTTAAAAATGCTTAGTATGGTGTTATCTGCTGTATTGTGTCCCCCCCAATTTCGTGTAGTGAAGCACTAACCTATGTTACCGAGAATGCGATGGGATTTGGAGACAGAGCCTTTAAAGAGGCAATTAAATTAAAGCAAGGTTGTCAGGATGGCCCCTATTCCAGATGACTGGTGTCCTTTTTAAAAGAGGAAATTTGGACACACAGAGAGACCCCAGGGATGTGCACACACAGAGAAAAGATGATGTGAGAATATGGCGGGAAGGGGGCCTGGTGGGGGCCCAGGGAGAGCCCAGCAGAGCCAAACCTCCGTTTGGATCTGGACTCCAGCCCCTACAGAGCTCCAAGAAAAGAGCTCTCTGTTGTTCAGGCTGCCCATCTATGGCATTCGTCACAGCGGCCTTAGCAAACTAATACAGATGGTGGGCTTATGCTACGTGTATTTCACCACAGTCAAAAGCAAAATGTGCAAAGCAGTGGTCTACCGGGCTTGTGTTGGGAGAAAGTCTAGGGACAAATTTGAGACATAAATGAAGAGATCTTGGAAAAAGATATATTCTGCACAAAAGATTTTGATTGAAACTGTATGTTCAGACACATCTTGAGTCTGAGAGTGCACAGCACTTGTAGGTTTCTTGAGTTTGACTGAGGTCAATGTACACAATAAAATAAGGATTTGTGGGCCTTGGTTTGTTTAATGTGATTGTTGCTTGGAAGGTTGGAAGGAAGCTTTTTTTTTTTTTTTCTTTTGAGACAGAGTCTCACTCTGTTACCCTCCTTGTAGAATTCTGTGGCATCACAGCTCACAGCAACCTTCAACTCTTAAATTCAAGTGATCCTCTTGCCTCTGCCTCCCAAGTAGCTGGGACTATAGGCACCCACCACAACACCTGGCTATTTTTAGAGATGAGGTCTCATTCTTGCTTTTGAGGAGCAGTGTGGATTCTTAACACTTACCCAACAATACAAGTACCAAGAAATTATAACAATTATTAAATTTATTAATAAAATTCCTGGTGCTTAGTATAGTGTTGGAAGGATAGTAATTGATCACATAAACCAAATATGATTCCCATTTTATAATGAGGAAATGAAGGATCAGAGATGTTAAGAACCTATACCTCCTAACATAGGTATTTTACATGTAACTGGGCTTGAAACAGGGAAAAATCAGTTTTTAACTCCAGCTGCTGTAGAAGCTGAGTGATGTCCAATGGGAAACAATCATATGATAAAGGCATTTAAGTAGTAGAAAGAAATTATTCACTATCCATACACATTTAAAGTCTCTCTATTTCTGTTAAAGTGGGGACTGGGGAAATTCATAAAACCTTTGCAAAGTTACTTGTGGTAGGCTTTTAGATTTGTTCACAGCAATATTTTAAGTTAACCTTATTGAAGTATAATTGACATGATAAATGCACTCACTTTAGATGGAGAATTTGATGAGTTTTGACAAATATATCTACTGACAGACTACTACCAAAATCAAGATACAGAAATTTTTTTTTTTTTTTTTTTTTTTTTTGCAATTTTTGGCCAGGGCTGGGTTTGAACCTGCCACCTCCTCCGGCATATGGGCTGGTGCCTTACTCCTTTGAACCACAGGCACCGCCCAAGATACAGAACTTTTTCATCACCCATATATTAGTCAAGGTTCTCTACAAAACAGAATATGACTATTGGTTATATTTTTGTATTATCTAGTATTACATTTAATATTTTTTATTTTTTAAATATTGACCATATATATCTTGAGGAATTGGCTCACACAATTGTGCAGGTTGAAGAGTCTGAAGATGTGAGGTGGTGGATGGCAGAGCAGAGGAGCTCATAGTATGAGCTGAGTCTCAGGGCAGGAGAAGACACAGGCCCTACCCAGAATAGTCAGGAAGCTCAGAGTGTGGGTTGAGTCTCAGGGCAGGAGAAGACCCAGGCCCTACCCAGAATAGTCAGGAAGCTCAGAGTGTGGGTCGAGTCTCAGGGCAGGAGAAGACCCAGGCCCTACCCAGAACAGTCAGGAAGCTCATAGTGTGGGTTGAGTCTCAGGGCAGGAGAAGACCAAGGCCCTACCCAGAACAGTCAGGAAGCTCATAGAGTGGATCCGAGTCTCAGGGCAAGGGAAGACCCAGGCCCTACCTAGAACAGTCAGGAAGCTCAGAGTGTGGGTCGAGTCTTAGGCAGGGGAAGACCCAGGCCCTATCCAGAACAATAAGGAAGCTCATAGAGTGGATCCGAGTCTTAGGGCAGGAGAAGACCCAGGCCCTACCCAGAACAGTCAGGAAGTCAGCATTTTCTTAGCTTTTTGTTCTGTTCAGGTCCTCAACTGGTTGAGAAGGGCCATTGACTTTATTCGGTCCACTGATTTAAATGTTAATCTCATCTAGAAACATTTAGAATATTGTTTGGCCAAATGTCAGGGTCTCCTGTGGCCAAGTCAGGTTAACACATAGAATTAATCTTTGCAACTCCTCAAATTCCTATATATCCTTCACCAGTCAGCTTTCCCGCCTTCATTCCTCCTCCCTCTCCCTATAATACTCTCATTCTAGGAAAGTACTGATTTGCTTTCTATTATGGTAGGTAAGATAGATCCCCTTCCCCTGGAATTTCATCTGAATGAAACTATACACTATGTAGGGTATTTTTTTGGGGGGGGGAGGGGGGAGGATCTGAATTCTTTTTTTTTTTTTTAATCAATTGTTAATCGCCAGGGGGTGATTGCCAAGCTGGGCGATGGGGCCTGCTGTAGCTGCAGGTTTAGCTCTGCCCGCCTGCATTGCAGACTTGGGGCAGCTGGCGAGGTAACGCCTTCCGGAGCCCTTTGGAACTGGGAGCTCACATTCAGCAGATCCAGGAAAGGGGTGGGGCGGGGTATGTGAGGCCCAGGTCAAGGCTCTTCCAATTTTCTGGCTCCTGCAGTCGTGTGTGTGTGTGTGTGTGTGTGTGTGTGTAGGGGCAAGCAAGGGCTGCTGGCTTCCACATCTGACAGGTCATGCGGGGGTCTGAGTTCTTTTGGTCAGCAAAATATTTTAGGATTCCTTCCTGTAGTCTGTGTATTAGCAGTCCATTCCATTTAATTTTCACTGCTGGACGCTGCTCCGCTGCGTGGATCTACCACAGTTGGTTTATCCATTCACCTGGTGAAGGACATTGGGTTTTTCTCAGCTTTTGTTTATTATGTAAGAAGTAGCTGTAAACATTCAAGTACTACTGTTTGTAGGAGTACTCGATTCCTCTTGGGCATTTACCTGAGAGTGGGAATGCTGAGTTAAGAGCATGTTTAATCTTATAAGAAACCATCAGACTATTTTCCAAGGAGGTACCATTTTGCATTCGGCAAAATACAGGTTGGATATTCATATTCCAAACGGCAGAAATCTGAAACAATCCAAATCCCCAACACTTTCTGAGTGCTAACATCATGCTCACAGGGGAAGCTCACTGGAGCATTTCAGATTAGGCATGGTTACTCAGGATGTATAATGAAAATATTACAAACTCTGAAAACATTTGAGATCTGAAACACTTTTGACCCAAGCATTTTGACTAAGAGATACTTGACTTGTAAAAGAGTTCCAGACGCTCCACAGTCTCACCAACACTTGGTATTGTTGGCTGTGTGGATTTTGGCTGTGCTAGTGAAGAGGTTATGCTTTCTCACTGTGGTTTTAATTTATATTTCTGTGATGACTATTGATGTGGAACACATTTTTACCTGCTTACTGGACATTTGTATATGTTCTTTTGTGAAGTGTCAAGTTTTGTCCACTTTTCATTGGATCATTGGTTTTATTTTCTTATTATGGAATTGTAAGAAGTATTTGTATACTCTGGATATAAGTACTTTGTCATAGGGGCAGTGCCTGTGGCTCAGTGGGTAGGGCACTGGCCCCATATACTGAGGGTGGCGGGTTCAAACCTGGCCCTGACCAAATTGCAATAACTGCCCCCCCCCAAGAAAAAAAACAAAAAAAGTACTTTGTCATATATATAGCATATTGTGAATCAGTGGTTTATGGTATATTCAAAGCCTTTAATTTTGGTGAAGCTCCATTAATTGATTTTTGTTTGTTTTATGGCTATGATGTTTTTGTGTCCATTAGAGAAATAATTGCCTATCCCAAAGTCATAAATGTTTTTCTTTTTATCTTAGAATTTTTGAAGGAGGTATTTTATAAAAAGCATTTGTGCTAGAGCAGCATCCTATAAGCTTGAAAATTGATAAATGGCAAAAGCAGTAGCCCAGTCTGGAATGGCAGCATGTTATATGTTGAAAATGGTGATTTGAACAATTTAGTTTTGGAAAATAGACAAAATTAATGTATCACTTGTATAAAATGAGATTCCTAACCTGTCACTGAGCAGTGTAGGCCGCCAGCAGCCAACCTTGTGAGGATTCCACATATGCGTGGCCAAAACCAAAATGAGAACAGACTTAAACCAAAATTCTATCAAGGCAGATGTGCCAAAATCTGACTAAGGGTTCTGGTAATGTGAAAGTGACCAACGATAACCCCAAGCAAGTGTATACTATTTATAAACTGCATAGAGATTGATGCTTAAGTTTAGTAAGCTGCACAAATTCCATTTTAAATCCTTAGTCATTTTTGTTTTCCTCTTTAAAATTCTTCAGTGATTTATTTACTAGAGGCTGGAAATAGGGATACCTGAATCGAGTGATATAGCCAGTATTCTAGCACGTCTAAGCAATATTGGCGGGGGGGAGGTGGCCCTTTACAGAGACACATAAAAAGCTTTATTTTCTTCTAACATGGAATTTAGAGTAGATAATTTTGAAGGTGGAGGGTAAGCTGGTGTGGTGGCTCACACCTGTAATCTGAGGTGGAAGGACTGCTTGGGCTCGGGAGTTTGAGGTTGCTGTGAGCTAGGCTGACAACATGTCCCTCTAGCCTGGGCAACAGAGTGAGACTTATCTCCAAAACAAAACAAACAAAAAGAAAAAAAAAAAAGAAAGTGGAGGGTAAACCATGGTATTTCTTTGCCATTTTGGGTTTTGATGAGGTGAATAAAAGAAGGACCCCTGTCCATTTGAGAGCTAAACTTGAACTGAACATTTCTTTACCTTGTGAAATGTTCAGTTAAGTGCTTTTGCACTTTAATTTTCCAGCCTGGACCAAGACCAGAAATGCCAAAATGATATGAGAAAGGCTGTTCTTACTGTTTTTCTGGCTGGGATTGGAAGAGAAAGTGCCAGCAATCTTGTGAGAAAGCCTGTTCTCTAAAGATCTGCAACCCAGTTTGCAGAATCAAGGGGTTTGGATAGTTCAGATGAGTTTGGCTGAGTGTCCTGGTGTGCTCATCCCAATTACACCCTGCGGAAAGCATTTTGTCTTATCGAAGTCAACCGCAGAATGCCCTGTGTACTTCCTCAGACATCTTAACCATGTGTGTGCCCATCCAGATAAACCCCTGAAGGCCAGCTGAATGCTGCCAAAAGGAAACGCTTGAGTGTGGTCTCTGCAACCAGGTTTCAGATTTCAACCTGAGACAGTGAAAATAGTAATCACAGAGATAGTTTCATAAAATTTGCAAACTGTAGAAGGCATTAGAGATGATTTAGCTTAACCTTTCCTTTATACTTTAGAAATTTAAGGTTTGGAGAGATGAAATTATTTACTCAATATCATATAGAAAGTTAGCAGCAAAGTTGAGCCTGGGAAATAGGATCCCCTCTTCTCTATGAAACATTATATAGGCTGAGTGATTTGCTTTTTAGCATACATGTGCCCAAAAAAGAAAATAAAGTAACTAAATGGTCTGGTATGGCAAGTAAAAGGAAATTCTTCGGGTGTACTGAGATGGAAGACCTTTATTTCAATATAAAGGTCTGTCGTGCCAAACAATATATTTAGGATTTATTAAAACCCCTCATTGATATGGTTTTAAGGTACATTACATTTTTTGAGTAATATATATTAGAAGCTTTTCTTTCAGTAGGCTTTTGAGACACCTTGCAAGGAAGGAAGTTATTGCTTTGGGAACCTAAGTGGGGAACAGTCATCCCTACACATCTATCCAGAAATCAGCGTGGACGCAGACACTCAGGTGGGGAACAGTCATTCCTACACATCTATCCAGGAATCAGTGTGGACACAGCCACTCAGGTGGTGAACAGTCATTCCTACACATCTATCCAGGAATCAGCGTGGAAACAGCCACTCAGGTGGGGAACAGTCATTCCTACACATCTATCCAGGAATCAGCGTGGAAACAGCTACTCAGTACAGAGTGAACCCCTCAGTGTGACTGTCCTACCCAGGATATGGAATTGACCAGGCATCCCCGCTAACAACTGAAGAGTGTAGAAGCAAACATCACAGTGCACCCACAGAAAGGATCTGTGCCCACGTCCTGGATGAAAATACAGGCCCACGGGGGGCATGTGACCTGATCTGCAGTTCACGACCTGCCTTCCTGAAACAGTGCCATCTTTGCCCCATAATCACTGCTATATCTGAATACGGTTGAAGCCTGCTTCCTTTCAAATCTCCGGAATGGTGGATGCCTGCCTGTCATCACACCTTTCTTCCTCCCTCCTGAGATACCCATTCTTCTTCTCTTCCCACTTCCATAGTCATAGTATTTTTTTTTTTCAGGCAGGCTCTCCTTAGCTGGGGGATTTGATTAAAGATAATGTTTTAAATATAAATAGCACATGGCACATAACATGGAATACGACTCACCCATGAAAAGGAATAAAAAGGCCTTGACAACAATTTGGATGGAACTGGAGATCATTCTTTCAAGAATGAATTATCTCAAGAAGGGAAAAACAAACACCACATGTGCTCGCTATTAAATTGGAATGAATCGATTAGCACACAGGTACACAGAGGGAAGTAAAACTCAGTGGAAATCAAGCAGGGGAGGGGAGAAGGTGGGGGTGGGTGAAAACTTACCTAACAGGTATAATGAACACCATCCGCGTGACAGAGGCACACTCACAGCCATGACTCAAGCATTATGAAAGCTATCCAGGCAACAAAAACATTTGTACCCCATAATATTTTGAAATTAAAAAAAAAAGAAATAGCATTTGTAAATATAATTTTAACTTAATTATCCTTGGCAAAAAAACAGTTTTGGCCCCTATCCCCTCTGGGTCCTCTCCATCTCTGGCCTGCTGGGATTTGATTGATCAGGACTCTCTCTTACACACCTCCCATCTCTCAGCCAGGCAGACGGGCAAGCCACCCTGTATTCTGTACCATACATATTTGTGTAATACAATTTTGTGGGGACCTGGCGCAGGTGAGTGTGAATAGGCTTCCACCATGAGTGGATCATATCATCTTAACATGTGGGCAAAGTATTTCTATGTGCAGAGTACATGCAGCTCAGAGTTTCTTTTTTTTTTTTTTTTTGAGACAGAGCCTCAAGCTATCCCCCTGGGTAGAGTGCCATGGCATCACAGCTCATAGCAACCTCCAACTCCTGGGCTCAAGCGAGTCTCCTGCCTCCGCCTCCCAAGTAGCTGGGACC
>CAUYQV010176115.1:0-12580 GCA_963574575.1 Galagoides demidoff
ACAGGTGCCCGCCACAGCGCACGGCCATTTTTTGGTTGCAGCCATCATTGTTGTTTGGCAGGCCCGGGCTGGGGATTCGAACCTGCCACCTTAGGTGTACGTGGCTGGCTCCTTAGCCGATTGAGCCACAGGCGCCGAGCCTCACTCTTGCCATGTTTAACAAGTAGCTCTAATTCATGCTCTGACATTCTCTTGAGGGCACACAAAACCACCCAACAAGAGTAATGAATGCCACTCAGCAAGACAGCACGGCATGTGGACACGATCATAGCTTGATATACCAAGGTTTTGAAACCCTGCTGAGTTGTTTGCACAGTGCTGCCAATATAAGCACACAAGGGCAAGTTCCCAAACTTAATTATCAGACCTCATAAAACACATAATTTATTACATTAAAAAGTATGAATTTTGTTTAATCAGCTAGGGCAGTTTAGATTCATGAGCTTGAAAAGACCAGGTAGAAAATAGTTAAAATTGAATTTTGGTTGAAAATGTAAATGGGCAGCTAAACAAATCTAATTTCATTTCCAGTTTTTCACGTATACCTTGTGTGACCTTATAATTGCTCAATGTCAATAATCTCCATTCCTCTACTTTTTTTTGACTTTTTACTTTTATTTTGATAATTGAACTACTAATGTACATAAATAACTTAATGTAGGTCCCATAGGTGTCAAGGGTTAGTAAATTCTACTATTACTACTAATGTAACTGTTGGAATTACAGCTACTACCACCACTGTTATCAGTCCTGTACCTTGGTGAATACTGAATAAGTGCTTGCTTTATGCCTGGTTTATATACTTGTATCATTGGAGATTCACAATTATTTTTGATGTGGATGCATTATACCTAGAAGTGGCATGCCTGAAACTTTAGAGAGATTATAAAAATATCCAGGATACGTGCCAGGCCGTCTAAATGTAAAGCCTTTGTTCGATAATGTCATTGCCACCCCTATCCTAGTGTGGCCTGCACGCCCTCCCCACATCTAATTTTTTTTTTTTTTTGAGGTAGAGTTTCCATTTCACTATGTTGACCTCAGTAGAGTGCTGTGGCATCAAAGCTCACAGCAACTTCAAACTCTTGAGCTTAAGTGATGCTCTTGCCTCAGCCTCCTGAGTAACTGGAACTACAGATGCCCACCACAATGCCAGGCTAATTTTGGTTGCAGCCGTCATTGTTTAGCAGGTCCAGGCCGGTCTTGAACCTGCCAACCTAAGTGTATGTGGTCAGCACCCTACTTAGTGAGCTATGGGCGCTGAGCCATCTCCTATCTTTTTTTTAGAACTTCTTTATTTCAAAAAATTCCTGCAGATATGATTAGATTATATAGTCACAAGGAACTTTCTCTGTCCATATAGTTAAAATAACATTTGCTTTGCAACTGTTACTTTCAGAAAAGTTATGTTCAGGCTAGGACTCCCAACATCTCCACTTAGGATAAATGAAAATTAATGTAAAAAATAAGAAGTTACAGGGTTTTATCATTGTTATTTGAACTCTGCCTCTTTTGAAGATGCTGATTAAAACCAATTTTTTTGTGTGTGTGCTATTTTTCAGTGTTAGTGAATGAACAACCTATAACCTAGACAGCAACTGCTTTGTTCTGTCTCAATTATCCCACTGGCAGTTTTCAAAGCCTTCATTTTTTCTCATTGTATCATCATTCCACGTCGTGAGGTGTGAGCACCCATTGTACAGTGTGTGGTGTACAGGGCGCCTACCTCATTATCAGCAGAAGAGACCTAGATCCTTGGGTGAAGAAAGGTCAAGAAATTCTGACTTACAAAATTTGTCAAACAAAGGAGTCCCATCTTACTTTTTCCTGAAAAGAAATCTTGGGAGGAGTGTCTGAATAGATTTTAATGAGCTAAAAATAAAAATCTTCAAGCATGAAATTAAAGCCTGACACATCACATCTCTATATATTACTTTAAGAATGACCGATACATTTCCCAGCGGAGGCTGGAAAGCTGTTTAGAGTCAGGAGTAGATAACAGTCAGGTAGTAACCCATTCTAAATGGGTTATACATGTATCAAATATAAATCTAAAAGAATAAGAAGTTTGATAGCTTTTTAAAATGAATTAACACTCTTAAAAATATTTTAGAAAATGGTCACCAATCATCTGCTACAAAGCCCAGGTTGTGTTGACCTAAATATGTTATCTGGTAAGAGAGATCTGAGAATCTATTTTTGAGAACCTCTTTGTGAGAAGCTCTCACTTAATTCTGGTGTTAAAAAGGAACTTATTTTCTAGGAGGAAATACCTAGTAGAATAGTTGGTATATGCAGAAAAATATAAAGAAGAAAATAAATGTTCTCATAATTTCCAAAATAAGAAAACCACAGTAAGTATTTTGGTCAATACTATTCTTATCTTTTTCTCATATGCATATATCATATTATGTGTGTATATGCTATATTGTTTCTATATATGTTATTTGATAAAATGCTTTTCAATTATTAGGCTTCAATTTTTTTTAATTGCTAACTGTTCTTCTAAAACATAATATTAGGCTACATACACGGATCTAGCTCTCGCAGCCAGGCTGGAGGGCAGTGGTGCAATCACGACTCACTGTAATCTCAAACTCCTGGGCTCAAAGATCCTTCCACCTTGGCCCCCCAAAATCCTGGGACTATAGGTGTGAGCTACCTGGCCTTACCTGTTTTTGTATGAAATTTACACCTTATTCTTGGGAATGCAGTTTATTTTAGGTTCCTTCCAAACATACTATATTAAAATGCTACAATAAAAATGATTGGTTTTTCATCTTTAAATGCATTTTAAACAATTTTCTTAGAGTAAATTTTTAGAAATGGCATTATAGGACCAATGAACATGGACATGTTAAGGATTTTCAATGTTTTAAACTTTTCCAATTTTTAATTTAGAGGTGATTATTCCATAAAATATGAATAAATTCAAATTTAAGATTTTTTATCCTAATTGCTTAGCTGCTCTACACAGCTTCTTAATGATGCCATGAATTAGATAACACGTCAAATCCATCTTTCGTTGTCCTAAATGTATTTTGTTGTTAAAATATATACATTTTCTGCTTTCTTCTATCCACAACTTTCTTTTTCTAGTTCTTTACACTTTTACTTTCATAATATTTTAAAAATATATATATAATACTTGCAAGTCTTTACGGGATATAAAAACAAATAATACCTGCTTTCAAATTGCTACTTGTTTGATATGTGGGAAAAATAGTTATATACATATATGTATGAATATATACAATTAGAAATTGATTGTGCTTTAAATAAAGGATACATTCAACTATTCATCCATCCTTTCCTAAGAACATTTGTTGTATTTTTAATAATGGATTCTGGTTGGAATGACAGTTCTAGTGAAAATCCCATCAAATACCCAATATCTGTATAGAGATACATGAGATTCCTGACAGCAACTTCACCAGACCTTAGCCAGGCTGTCTTTGGTGAAGACTTCTTTTTTTTTTTCCCCATGGTTTTGGCTGGGGTTGGGTTTGAACCCACCACTTCCAGGATATGGGGCCAGCACCCTACTCCTTTGAGCCACAGGTGCCGTCCAACACTTCTCTTTTTTACTCATTGCCTTGGCAGCCATCTTCAGTAACCCTGATTTTTTCAATCAGAAAATCAGAATTCATAAATGTCAGCAAGAATGTCACTCATTCAGGCCTATTTCATACCAAAAAGCTTATCAAATAATTATATTATAAAACAAAATTGTGAAACGTTTCTGAAACATTGTACACATTCGGGAAATACTAGGATAAGAACTAACATAGCTTAGCCTAGCATTTCATATTTAAAGAAAAGTAATATGTGGTAAAAATAACATTTTGAGTATGCAAATTAAATGTTTACATTAATTTATATTTGCATATTAAGTTAATTGTTTTTAACTAAGCAAAAACTTTTAACTTTTAATGGTTTGTACTCATTCCTTCCCTATGTCTTCTAAATCATAGTTGTCAGTTAATACAGGTATTGAGGGCAAAATAATTAATACTACTTCAAGAGTTATTATATGAGGCAATTATGTCATATTTCTGTGGCAAATACTATTGCTAGATTTTGACAATTGTAAACTGAACTTCAGGAAACTGAAGTAATTTCTCTGAGTTCATGCAGCTATTAAATGTGAGACAATTTGGCCAAACCCAGTCACATGAGGGACAGCACAAAAACCTAATACTGGGAAGCCTGAATCATTGAGGACAGTAGAGTAAAAGTCTGGGATAATGACCATTGTCTTGAATTCAGTATTAATAAATTCATAGAACTCCTTCTTTAGAAGTTTTTAAACACTTTGCCAAAAGATATTTTTAATCCATTACAACAGTCATAAAAATGTGCATTAGAATTGACTAGTTCCAACATACTGCATGATGTGAATGGCTGGAATTACAGAGCCAAGTTCAGAGCCACTGAACTATCTAGACGTTACTGGCTCAGGTGTTTAGTTGTTTCTCTTTATCAGTCTCTGTCAGTGCCCTGCAAAGCACGATGGTAAGTTGTGAAACAGACAAGCATATCCACTATGCTCATGAATATTCTGGGGACACCAAACGAGGACTTAAATAACTTTTAGATTTATTGAAATTGTGATAAAATTCTAATTTTTAAATTTCCATATACATGGTTACATATCAAAAAGAAAAAAACATGATTAGTAGATTGAGAGATACTTTTAGTAGCATAAAAAATTCAAAAAAAGTAAATAAATAAACAAATAAACATTCATTGCTTTAATTTTCTAAGATCGTAGGGTTATTGTAACAATAAAGACATTTATTTAACAGTGTAATGGCATAGCTCATCAGAATTTCTCATAAATATCATATGCCTAATGAACATTTGGGGCATATCATCAAATGTGTTAAAAATATACAAAAGGAAGTCTTGGCTGTTGGAATGTTTCTATTGATCTCTTTTATTTCAGGATAAATGCAAAAACCAGAAGTTGTTTTGAAGAACCTTTGATCACTGACTTGGTCTTATTGTCAGAGCCAGTGCAGCT
The DNA here is from genome assembly GCA_963574575.1 of Galagoides demidoff. NCBI lineage: Eukaryota > Metazoa > Chordata > Mammalia > Primates > Galagidae > Galagoides > Galagoides demidoff. The sequence goes on from CAUYQV010176115.1 coordinate 5,027, forward strand.
TGGCAGTCAGGAGACACAGCACCCAGCTCCATGTTCCTCAGTACCAAGAAGGGGAAAGAGATTTACCCAGAACAATCACTCTCAGAATGTTCTCAGAAGTGTGGACTATGAGTGAATGTGACAGCTATAGGCCCACACCATAGTAGCAAAGAAAAAATAGTTTCCATATGTTGAGCTGAGAGCTTAAGCAAATAAAACACCAAGGCTGGAAAATGAATAATTTTAAAAAATGATTGGGTACTGGAGCGTGAAATAAACTTAAAAAGTCGTTATGGGAATTACATGACTTCATGTTTAAAAATGCTTAAGGCTATAATTGTGACATGGCAAATAGTATTCATCATTCAGACTGTATTTAAGAAAAAAAATTACAAATGGGATGGGGAGGTCAAAATTGACCTATGAGTGGTTTGATTCAAGTCATGTAGATAAACATGTCATTTTAAGGGCATCAAGCATTGAACATCAGAGTTGATTTTATGTAGCTATGTTTCTAACTGATATGTTAACACAAATTCTTCATAATCATAACTCCTTGTTTCCAATCCTACTGTTTTCAACAACTAGATTCATCTTCAGTTTTTATAACTCATCAGATTCCCGACCAGTTGCGTCTCACGTCTCCTAATCTACTGTATCAAAATGTCCACCCAAAACTAGACATCCTTCTAAAAGTTTAGAAACTTTTGCATAAAAAAATGAACAACTGAAAATCAATGAGGACAAATCATGTGTAGCTGCAAAAAAAGCAAAAGAATGAGATACAAAATAAAACGTCTACAGAAAATGAAACTATGTCATAGGACGAGTTTAACCATCAGATCATAACTTTGAAGTTCTATGATCTTGAGAATAAAGTAGCACATTACATACATTAAGAAAATATGAATGTTAAAGAATAATATTAGATGGAATTTTTAAAACTCAGAGGATAAATGGAAGATGATAAGAAATTTAAAAAATTATAAATGTAAACTTAGCCAGAAGAAACAGAGCAGTGAACAAACACATCAACAAAATGCCAATTGATGCCTTAAGAGAAATAGGAGATAGAAAAAAATGCGTAAGGAAATTAAGAAAACAGAGATAACTTACATAAGTGAAAACACAAAATATACACGATATACAGACAGGGGATCCTAATGAGGAGATTAATACTAAAAGCTGTAATTAAAAGAAAACTTTCCAGAAATAGTAAAGTTATGAAATTACCATACTAAAGAAGTGCACTCTATACCTGAAAACAAAACTTCAGAGTGAACAATAACATATATTCTAGAAAAATGTCTGAATATTAAAAGAAAAGCTATCATATAATCCTTTTGTGCCTTAAAAGAAAAAAAAAAGCTCATGATATACAAAGGAAAATGCTTGTAAACAAAAGCAGGACATGGTAATGAGCTTTTGTGACTCGCCCGTGTGGAGTCAAAGTATGATTTCCTGTTAATTCACGTGGGGGTTTCCTGGAGAAGTGATTTTAGCATGTGCACATTCAGCCTGGAACTCTGATACGCGAGAAAGCAATGAACTAGGTCCCCAGATTAGTTTCAGATTAAACATTGCCTCAGAGCCACCAGACAGAAACGTCTGACCACATATCCTGCTTCCCTTTAGAAGTATTTACACTATTCTCTTAGACTTCAAAAGCAGCAGATACAGAGGTGCCTGTGGCTCAAGGAGTAGGGCGCTGGCCCCATATACCAGGGGTGGTGGGTTTAAACCCAGTCCTGGCCAAAAACTGTGACAAAAAAAAAAAATAAAATAGAATTAAAAAGCAACAGATAATTATCACTTTTTTGAACATTCAACCCCTTTATTGCCACATTTTAGAATGTTCTTCACTTTTTAGTGCCTTTTCCTGCATGTGTATATACCATCCACACATATACACCATCTTACCACTTGCATATCACGCAAATACTGCGTTAATCTCAGGTATTCTCTGAATATGAGGATGTTTTAACAGTCACACTGAAGCACGTCACACGAATGTATTTTTTAAACCAATCTCTGGTGCCCTAATTGTGAATCGTCCTCTTATAAATCAGGCTTAACAGCATACTCTTTTCTCTTAATTATCTGTACAGGGCAGCCTGTACTTCAGAGGGATTATGTTATTTTCATGTCAAACATTTGTTATAGGATGTAATGGGGCCGGTTAAAGTTGAAGATAATGTTGAACGTAACATGTTTGAAATATTCTCCAAAGATCCAGCGTTACCTTAAGAATTTGATTATGAAGACAAGCAATTTTAAACTGGATCCACCAATATTTCAATAAGTTGGGGGGCAGGGAGAGAGAGAGAGAAAGAAAGCTGGAGAGACTGGAGAAGAAATACAGGGAGAAAGGAAAGGGAAGAATTGCTAAAAAAAAGAAAAAAAGAATTGCTAAAAGAAAAAAAAATAAATAGACGAAAGGGATAAACAGAGGAAGATAGAAATGGCCAAAAGCTAGACAGTGAGCCTGAGTGAAGAGATGGCCAGGTTCATAGGAAATAATAATTTTTGGCTCTGTTACTCAGTGTTGTAGCCACATGGACCTAACCATACTCATCACCCTTCAAAGCTCATTTCCCTCCACCCATGAGAAGACAGAATACGGCTCCGTTATTTAGCAAGGACACATAGATAAGAAATGTTGTTCTCTCTCAAGAATAACCGCACTAACCTGACTGAGGGAACTTCTGATCCTAGAATGGGAATTCTGTAACCTACTAATAACCGTATTAATAGTGCCTTGGGGCAGCAATTCTCAAAGATTTTGGTCTTAGGATGCCTTTAAAATGTTTAAAAATTATTGTGGACCATAAAAAGATGTTCACAGGGGCTAGCGCTATTGATATTCATCATATTAAAAATTAAAACTGAGCAATTAAGAAGTATTTATAAAATCATTGCCAATAACAAACTATCTCATACTCTAGCATGAATGAATTTTTAATATAAAATTCCCAAAGAAAAGTCTTTAGTGAGCAGAGTAGCAGTGTTCACGTACTTTCAATTTCTGTACCGTCCAGCTTAGAAACAGTTGACCGTTCCTACCTGCTTCTAAATTCAGTCTGTAACAATACATTTTCATCATTGAGATAAAGAAAATCCAGTCTCACGTGGCTAATGAATTAGAAAATGGACAATGGTGGAACTGTGATAATTTTCTGATACCCCAGTAGAGGTTAACACCGTAGCTCTGACAGTTTAGTTGCAAAGTGAAATCAGAAACCATGCAGCTGTTTCACTCTGCAGAATCCATCACTATGTCTCTGTGTGGGTCTTTTATTCAAAGACAGTTTCTATAACATGAAGGGCTGACTGTTTCAGACATACTTGTTAACAGAGTTATGCAGATCTTCCAAATATCTGATACCCTTCATTACATGATAACAAAATGTCATATTTTTAATATCACATTTGACCTGATTTATCAGTAAAGAATTTTGGTATCTGGGTGCTTTCAAACCCCAGTGATTAATGTAAGTTTTTCAGGACTTTTATTCTCACTTGAAGGCTCAAATTTTATCACTGACAAAAGTGCTTTGAGTTGTTTTTATTTAAGTTACAGGCTCTTGCTTCATTGTTGAGAAAAACCTGTAACAAATACTCAAGTCTGGACAACCACATTATTTAACTTTTGGAGCGGGGATTTGAAAGCAGAGAATGGGAAGCTGTGGGCACGTGCATGGACTAGACAGGAAGTTTTCAATTGCTCACACGTGTTTCATTCCTTTTCCTGCTTTTCAAGACTCCCTCATACCCCTTCTTGAACAGATGAGGTTTTGCATATGAGTTTTTAATTTAATATTTGGCAGGCCTGATTCTTCTGCAATAAGAAAATTAAATAACATGCAAAGAGTGTAGCAAAGCAAACTTACCACTAAGTAAACTGCAAAATAAATATTTGATCCCTTTACTATTTTTTTTTTAAAGAAAGGAACATCTCCAAATGCATAAAACAGGATTTCCAAATGTTGAAAGGGAAATGTCAAAATATTTTAATTTGTGGGAGATCAGAAGCTGGTTTTGGGAGCTAAGGAATATAGCTCTGCTCTGGGATCACAGAATAAATCCGTGAAATACGTGTAATGTTCAAAGATCATGTAAAAAGATTCTGCAGCCCGACTGGAAATAGTGTAGGTAAGAATTTTACATTTAAGACAGTATGTATATTCAAATTATAGCAAGGCCAAATTCAATTTCAAGGGCAACGACGTATTCTAAATTTTGATAAATAAGATGTTCAAAAATCATTTTTACAGGAGATTGAGTATATTTTAAATTAGACATGTGATTTTGAGAGAAATATAGATTTTAAGATATAATTCAGACATCTCTCATACTTTTTGTCCTGCTTTCACAGAGGACAATACACATAACTTTGCAAAACTATAGAACGGGTCCAGTCAGCACATTGACGCCGATCCTTTTCAGATTTCCCAAGTTTTATCTGTGCTCATCCGTGTGCCTCTGGTGATTCTTGGTAATTTTATCATATATGTAGATTTGCATATCACTACTTTGGTCAAGATGCAGAGGATGGCACCTGTGGCTCAAAGGCGTAGGGCGCTGGCCCCATGTACCGGAGGTGGTGGGTTCAAACCCAGCCCTGGCCAAAAACCACAAAAAAGAAAAAGATGCAGAACAGTTCCTTCGCCATGGACATCTCTCGTTTCCGCCTTCCATCACCCCACCCTTCTCTCCCATGGACATCTCTCGTGTCCACCTTCCATCACTCCACCCTTCTCTCCTAGGCACACACCTCCGCCCAGCTCTTTATCCTTGCATGATGGGAAATCTTGCCTGTCAGTATGACTAAGCCACAGTGCCCAGACGGGTGGTCCAGTCCTGTTTTGGATGTTTCTCTAAAGATATTTTAAACGGTATTAATATTTGAATTAGTTTTGTGGCGCAGGTCCTGGTTGCAGGACACAGCTATAGCAGGGATTAACCTAACAAATGTAAACATTGTCTCCTAATGGTTTGTACCTTCATATCAATCTAAAATAAAAGAAATACTTGAATTGGCGGGTTTTGAGTAAAACAAATTGGCTTTAATTATATAGCTGAACCTTATTTAATCAGCTGAAGGCCCAGTTGAGATAGCTGACCTTTATTTTGCCAGCAGACAGCCTTTGGACCTAACAACTACACTACACCACTGGTCTTCCGTGGTCTCTAGCCACAGAATGGTTTAGACTTGGAAGGTCCATAATCCTGTAAGCCAATACATGATCACACACGCACCCTGCCATGCCCCATTGGCTCTTTTCATCTGGAGACCCTTAACAACCCTAACGAATACACCCAGGCTTCTGGGATGGCCTTTTTTTTTCCTGCAGCATAATTCCCTGGAGATTCATTGAAGTTGCTGCGTGTCATTAATCATTTGCTTTGTTACATGAATGAAGCATTTCATGTCTAAAAGTACCACAATTTTTGTTAACCATTCACCCTTTGAAGGAAACGGGGTTTGTTGTCCTCTTCACTATTACAAATAAAGCAGCTAGGCACATTTATGCACCAGTTTTTTGGTAAATATAGATTTATCTGTCTCTAGAATGAATGACGAAAGGTATACTTGGTAATTAGCTGGTAACTGGATCCTTAGTTTTATTAAAAACTGCAAGATTATTTCCCATGGTGGCCGGACCATTTTACATTTCTGCCAGCAAGGCATGCCTGATTCAGTTTCTCTGTATTGTTGCCAACATTTCTTATCTTCTCTTTATTATGATGTTAGATACTGACCCAAAGGTGGTACTATTTCATTGTGGTATTAAATCGCATTCTCATATGTATAACAAGGTCAAAGGTCTTTTCATATGCTTATTAGTCATCTGTTTAATCCTCTTTGGTAAAGTGTCTGTTCATGTATTTTGCCCATTTTCTAATCAGATTGTTTTTTACTATTAAAAATTTGATACAATTTTTATGCCACCCACATGCTTCTCAGCTCTTATTTATTTTGAATGGGAAAAAGGCTCATAGATTGCTTGTAGATGTCCTGCAGTTTCAAAAGAGAAAATCATAAATATGAAATCATCTGAGGACTTTGTTATCTATTTGAGTTTACATAAAATAAGGTAAGTGCTTTGTTTATTTAGTCTATTATTTTTTTGAATGTGACACTGCTTGAGGCCATCTCCAGGGTGGAGTCCAGGCTTCCCCTTAGTGTCTCCTGGTAGAAAATGTTTCTCTCCTTCTACCTTTCTTGTTTCTTCTCCTGCAAACCTTGCAATCCTTTGCTTATTTTATGTTTCATTTTGTATTATAAAAAGTGTCTTCCCATTCAGCCTTCCTCAGTGTCAGAAGGTGATGCTCTCCCCTCTTCCTTGAATTTCCGTTCCTCACATTGCTCAGGGCTGCGTGATGAGATTTCTCCCGTAGGAAAGGTGTGCCTGCCCTTCATGCTCCTTCTTAGCTAATGAGTAAAGGGTGTGGCTGTTCCCAGCTGCAGCTTCCATCAGCCAGAAGAATGCTTTTTTCTCCCGTTTGTAGGATCTCCTTGTGAATCTGTAACATCTACAGGACTGATCAGCTCTGACCATTCTTCCCATCAACATTGTGTATTCTAAAATAACTGTCAGTTTTTTCAAGTTTACAGGCTGTTTCTTCCTATAACCACTGATCAGCTATGTTTGAGGGCCAAAGAATGTCCTCAACATGGTCACTAACCTCTTGCCCTGGAACGAGAGGCACATTATTTCCATATCACATTGAGAAGCACAGAACTCAAATTCCCAAAGCTGCTTCTTTCTCAGAACATTTGAAAATCCTCAAGTTGAAGGCTCGTGTAGAACATAACAAAAAAGGGTTGAACATTTTTCGATTTTTTAAATTCTAGATCTCAGCCACATAGTGGCTCATGTCTGTAATCCTAGCACTCTGGGAGGCTCAGCCAGGTAGATTGCTTGAGCTTGGGAGTTTAAGCGGAGTCTGAGCAAGCCTGAGAACCCATCTTTTATAAAAATAAAAAACTGGCCAGGAGCGGTGGCTCATGTCTGTGATCCTATCACTCTGGGGGGCCAAGGCAGGTGGATTGCTTGAACTCACGAGTTCAAGACCAACCTGAGCAAAAGCGAGACCCTGTCTATACTGAAAAAATAGAAAAGAAAAAAGTGAGGCAAGAGGATCACTTGAGCCCAAGATTTGGAGGTTGCTGTGAGCTATGATGCTATGGCACTGTACCCAGGGTGAAAGCTTGAGCTTCTCTCTCAAAAATAAATAAATAAAAACCAGAGATGCTGGCATGGATGTGGAGAAAAGGGAACACTTCTACACTGCTGGTGGGAATGCAAACTAATACATTCCTTTTGGAAAGATGTCTGGAGAACACTTAGAGAACTAAAAATAGACCTGTCATTTGATCCTGCAATTTCTTTATTAGGTATATATCTAGAAGACCAAAAATTGAATTACAACAAAGATATTTGTATCAGAATGTTTATTTCAGCCCAATTCATAATTGCTGGGTCATGGAAGAAGCCCGAGTGCCCATGGATCCACGAATGGATCAATAAACTATAGTATATGTACACCATGGAATACTATGCAGCCATA
>CAUYQV010176125.1:0-32063 GCA_963574575.1 Galagoides demidoff
CCACCTTAGGTGTATGTGGCTGGCGCCTTAGCCACTTGAGCCACAGGCGCTGAGCTGAGTTCAGGTATTTTTTCATTAACAAATGTAGAAATACGATTGGACAAAAAGGGTATGATCTAATGCTAAGAGACTGAGGGAAAACCCAGCAAGCCTGTCTCACTAGGTACTTCCTAGCCTGTCTGAGCATTCAGGGCCTTCTTTGGAAAGGGGGGGAGTCTTATGATCTGTAGTCAAACAACGTAGGTCAGATAATTTCTTTATGGCCAGTATTTATACAGAATAATTTAGATTTTATGGCTGGTTTGGGGGAAAAAAGATTCTGGCTTTTACCACATACATATAATCCGCCTTGGGGAATTGGAATTCTACTTTAGTTTCTATGACTAGCCTAAGGGGGTAGTGAGACTGAGAGACAGGAGGGCAGGGGAAGGTCAGAGAAAAACTTTTGTTTCTGTATTGGTTTTTGTTGTTGTTATTGTTTTCTTTCTTTTTTTTTCCCAGATTAATGTGAAGATACAAACAATTAGGTTACAATGTTTGCATTTGTTAGGAAGCATCCCTGTTATCCTTATGTCCTGCATGAGGTACTGTTTTTTGAACTGCAGTGTTCTCCTTTCTCACTGGTACCTAAGGGGAAGCTTCCCCTCCTTAAGTGACAGAAAAACAGAAGCAGACTCAAAGAAGTAGTATAAGTGGAGAAATAAAATTTTGGACACCTGTTTAATGCTCTAGGAGAGAGGAGTGTTCTGCTCCCATAGACTAGGAGTGGGGTGCAGCCAGAGGATGGAGGACAGGAAGTGAAGGGGATACTCAGGGCATATGGAGGCGGCTCAATACCAGGCTCTTCTGTAAGCCCCAAATTCACTGATCCATCACCTTCAGCTATTTGGCTACATCCAGCAGTCCTAGTCCATAGTGAAAGACTTGGACACCTTACCTTGGGGTAGATGTATCATGAAAAGACCTTGATCCCTGACCAAGGTAAGAGTGAACAGAACCAGGTGAGAATTTTCCTGCTAAAACAAAAGCAGGGCCTGCTTTTAATAAAGCTACATCTAAAGAAAAATGCTATAGAAGATCAAGCAAGATCTGATCTAACTTTTGATCAATCAAAAATGACTAAAATCATAAAACAGGCCCTATGTGGCAAACCAGAAGGCCCTAAGGAAGGGTGGAGGTAAAAATATTTCTGAAGGTTAAAGTTTCTCAATATGTAGAAAGCCTATGGGCTCTTCACAGTTTGGCTCTTCTGTGCCAGGAGAGAGTGGTTTCTGTTCCTTCTGAGCAAAGCAGCACCCAGACCAGGACTACTAGACATTGTTGAAAGCACTGGTTTATTAGTAAGGAGATGCCTCTTTAAGTGTCAGGTGTCAATATCTTTGGGAATGGTTTTTGAGCACCAAATAGCTTCCACAAAATTACTTTATTTTTAAAAATTAATATTCAAGTTATTAAGGTTACAAAATAAAAATCTTAGTTATTAAACTTCTAAATTCAGTTAAAGATTATAGTATTCTGTGTAATACTCTAGAAAATCTTCATAATCACTATGAAAGCGCCTTTGATTATAATGTTTATATTATTTACAAATTTGCTAACTTAAACCTCTTTAAATATTTCAAAAGCATTTATACATTTAATGTATGAAATCTGAAAATTATGTTGGTGAACTTGTCACTGTGTGGGTACGTTAGCAGCACTATACAAACAGCTTGGTAACCTTGGCATATCAGTGTCTCACAGTGGTGTTTATGTCCGTGTGTGGTGGTGTCTTGCTGAGTGGAGTTCATTATTGTTGCACGTTTTTGTGTGCCATCACAAGAACGCTGGAGCTTGAATTAGAGCAACTAACAAACATTCATAAATTTCTTATTAAACTTGGCTAGAACGGAAGCCAAATCAGGGACATATTAGTCCAAGTTTATGGGGATAATTTTATGAAGAAAACAGCACTGTATAAATGGATTAAACATTTCCTGAGGGGAGAGAAAGCATCTCTGATGAAGAGAGGTCAGGGAGGCCAGTTACGAGCAGAACTGATGAAAACAATGCAAAACTTCTTGAATTGTGTGTCCAAATCATTGGCTGACTGTGAAAAACATAGCAGACCAAGTAAACATCAATAGAGAAACAGTTAGGAAAATCTTAACTGAAGATCTTGGGCAACAACTCATGGCTCTTGCATCATAACAATGCACCAGCTTATACAACACTGTCTATAAGGGAGTCTTTAGTCAGCAAACAGGTAACTGTATGGGAACATCCTCCCTACTCACCTGATCTGGCCTCCAATGACTTTTTCTTTTACCCAAAAATAAATATTGAAAGGAGGTTTTTTGTTGTTGTTGAGACAGAGTCTCACTGTTGCCCTTGGTATAGTGCCATGGCATCATAGCTCATAGTAACTTCAAACTCTTGAGCACAAGTGATTCTCTTGCCTCAGACTCCCAAGTAGCTGGGACTATAGACGCCCACCACAACACCTGGCTAATTTTTCTATTTTTAGTAGAGTTAGGGTCTCACTCTTGCTCAGATTGGTCTCGAACTCCTGAGCTCAAGCAATCCACCCACCTTGGCCTCCCAGAGTGCTAGTATTACAGGAGTGTGTAGCCTGAAAGGAACATATATTGATAACATTCAGGACAACAAGGGTAATACACTGACAGCTTTAAAGACCATTCCAGAAAAAGAATTCCAAAATTGCTTTGAAGGGTGGATTAGGTCCTGGCATTGGCCAAATGTACCTAAACGGAAAACTTTGAAGGTGACCATAGTGATATTCAGCAATAAGGTATGTAGCACTTTTTCTAGGATGAGTTTGTGAACTTAATTGTCAGAACTTGTATTTCCTTTGAAGAGCTACAATTCTTTGACTAATAAATAAACTTTCCCAAGACCTTGTGTCTAATAAATTTACAACAAATTAAACATATAAATATGGGGACTCTTATCTTCCTTTGACTGTTCCAATACTGTTAATAAAAAGTAAAATTTCAGCTTGGTGCTTATAGCTCAGGAGGCTAGGGTGCCAGACACATACACCAGAGCTGGCAGGTTCGAATCCAGCCTGGGGCAAGCTAAACAACAATGACAATTACAACCAAAAAAAAAAAAAGGACAGGTGTTGTGGCGAGCGCCTATAGTCTCAGCTACTTGGGAGGCTGAGGCAAGAAAATCACTTAAGCCCAGGAACTGGAGGTTGCTATGAGCTGTGATACCATAGCACTCTACCAAGGGTGACAGCTTGAGGCTCTGTCGCCAAAAAAAAGTGCAATTTCAATCTAAGATTATAAGTATAAATATATATTTTATATATTTTTCATTAGCCCCACAAGGTTAATCTGTGAAATATTCTAAAGTCCCCAATTCTCTTAAACATGATTAGTACTTAACAATACCAAATGTATAGATTATTTCTAATATTTTAATTTGATATATATTTCATATGTATGCATAATTATAAATCTCTATTTCTAACCCACTAAGGAAATAAATATGTCATCCTAAACAATTTGGAGCTTCCCTTCCCTGAAAATTTTGGCAGAATTATACATGGACCAGAGAAACACTGAGTGAGGGTTGAGGGCTAGAGTCAGGCTTCAGGGCAATTTTTCTAAGGCTCGTGCTAGGCATTGCTCTAAGTGATTGAGATACACGGTGTATCAGTGAAGAAAACAGACAAGGGGCTCGGCGCCTGTAGAGAATGCATTCTCACAGGGAAACAACACACCACACACATGTAAGATAAGAAAACAGAGAAGAATGGGGGCATGAGGGGGGCAGTGTAGGCAGGCTGTGAGATTAAGCAGAGGCTTGAATGAAATGAGGTTCGGGAAGTGGACATCTGGGGGACATTGTCCCAAGTAGAGGTGAGAGTGTGGGAGTGTCCTGCGCATGTTCAAGGGCCAGCCTGGCTGGAGCAGGACAGGAAGAAGGCCGGAGGATCCAGAGATCACCTCACATCAGGGTTTGTAGGCTTTTTCCTAATATGGTTCCTCAAACTTCCTGTCCAATTATCCTTGGGGTGGGTCTGAGGGGAGGAGCCGTGTGTGCACCTGTGTGTGAGTGTGAGCCCCAGCGTTTGTGTGCATAACTCCAAGTTTCCTTCGCTCCTCTCTAGATCTACTTCCCTTTGTGTTCTGCAGTCACTTCAGAACAATATGCCCTACACAGAATTCCCCAACCTCTCAGAGCTACCATCATCCTCTATTTCCCATCTCTCTTAAGAACATAAACTTCTCCCCAACTAATCAGGCCAGGAAGTTTCTTCTCTCTCATGCCCCCAGGTCCTACCAGTTCCTCCCTCACCTGGATCCATCTCCTCTTCCTCATCCCCACAGCCTCTGCCACCATTGTTCCTGCCTGGCTTCCCGCAACAAGCCCCTGGAAACCACTTACTTCCAGTCTGTCCTCACTCAGCTGTCAGATTGACCTCTCTCAAACCTCAGTTTGATTTCCCGACTCCCTGCTTAACCCCTTTCGTCAGTCCCCATTGGCCATGGGATAAAGCTCTCACTCATTAGCGTGGCTCTCAACCCTTGTCCATCCTATTCCCACCCACCTCTCTCATCTTATTTCCATCACCCTAAGTTCCAGCCACCCTAGACAATCACCATCAGCAGGACACAACTTATATTTTCATGCCTTGGAGGATGGTATTACTAAGTCATGAAATGCTTGCCCCCTCTCTGTGATCATTTGTGCAGCCTTCAGGATCAAGCTCAAGGGAATGCCACTGCGATTCCCTCCCCTCCCCTGACCACCCCAGCCATGCCCTGGAACTTGCCTATGGTCTTGCCCTTGCAGTAAGTGGGACCACATTTCACCACTATACGCCTGCCCCTAGAAACACGGGTTTCCAGCCTCTTGCCACCTCCCCAAACATTCCCACTATACCACAACAACCATATTTCTAGTACTCCTAGGAGCTCTCCCAAAGCTCACAGTCCAGTCCAGCTAATGTTAGTGAAGATCTGAGATTTGTTTTATTCCACTTTCTCTGCTACAATAAGTACAATCCTCCCAGGAATCAACCACATATGGGTGGGGTGGCAGAATTGAGACTTGGTTCAAGTCCCAAGTACCGAGTTCTACTCCCCATGCAGAATGTAGATCTATATTTATGTATACATTTATATATATTTAAAGTTCAAAAAACCCTAAAAATATATATGCTGCATAGATATGTATAAATATAGACTTATCTCTTCTAGATCTATTCTATAGCTTCTGTGTGTGCATACCCACATATGTATAAATATATACTTCTCTCTCCTAGATCTGTTCTGTAGCTTATCTGTGCATATACCCACATACCTAAAATGAAAGTTCCATCCTTAGAAGGTTGTTTGTACATGACAACATTTCTGCCAGTAGGTATTTATAGGTCTTGATATTCTTGCATAAATATGCAACTATATACCTATTATATGCATATCCCACAAATAATTTTGGGATCTTAGTAGCTATTACTAATTAGCTACTAATAGATCTAGCTAAATAAGCACAATTTTAGAGTTCCAGTAAAAAATGATAATCTAAAAATTGCCAGGCGTGCTATCTCTAGTCACCTGCTCCCCAAGGAAAAATTCACTTCTGCACCAAATGCTGCTTCAGTCTCCCCCGTGACACAGAAAGTGTTCATTGTCTCCGCAGACTCCAATCCCTTGTCCAGCTCCTCCGTTTGGATGGATGACAGCCATGTGCCTCAGTGGAGAGATCCTTTGCTCATTTTCCCTGGGAGTCCTAAGAGATAAGAGGTTGTGCCAAGTTCTGAGCCACTTCCCTTCAAGGCTCCACAGTGTCCAGGAGGTGAGTGCGGGTGGGAGGCCAGGGGCCTGCGGCGCCTCCTCACACCTCCATCTCTGCTGTCGTCAGAGAGCTTCCTGGCTTCCTTTTGTGATCAGCTGGCCCTGGAAAGGCTGCAGCAGATGGCTAATTACCATAATGCACAGAACTTTGGAGGGTCCTGGGTGCAAACCCAGGCGTGACCAAGCCAAGAGCAGCTGCATCAAATGTGGCATGTGGAGCCAACAGTAGGCTTTACCCACACACCCATTCTGACCTTTCCAATGGGAAGCTGACAGCACGGTGCAGAACAGATGGGCAAGAGAAACACGAGGGAAAAGCCCTCCCAACCAGCTGTAGTGTCCCTTTTCCAGCCTCCTCGCCTAACAGCTCGGGAGCTGACATGAAGCTCATTATCCCCATTGTGTCCTTCTCTCATGGTGTTTATTCTCAGGATGAACATAAACCCGGATAGTGCCATGCTTAGCAGTCCTAGCTGTTGGGAAACTTGGTTTCTAAACAAAAGGATGCTTGCTGCAGTTGGAGTCCGCTGGAGCCTGCTTGCTTCCTGACCTTGGCAAGCATCTCTCCCCACAGGTAAACCCCAGGACCCCCACCAGCTGATTTGGCTGTCCCTGCTTGTCACTAGAACCAATCCTGAACTTGGAGACATATAAGAAGCTCTTGCTCATGCTTGGGATTTAACGTCAAGTCATATTAGCTGGTATTGACCCCAAATGTTTAGAGCTAAAAAAGAAATATATTATTGTAGCAAGATTGAAGAAATTTTTTTTAAAAATCAGGATTCCTTTTCATTGCATACCAATGGGAGTGTCAGAGATGATTTTCACATGTCCCTGACTGCTGCCCTCTGTCTGCACCTGCCACTGGTTTGCTACTTTAAAGATGGAACCAAAGTTTTGCTTAGGAAATCTTGACATTCATGAGCTGTGGTTCTGTGTAAAATTACAAAGGAGGCTCACATACTATATGTCTAAATGTTTAAAGTTATAGAACAAGTTAACGAACTGTTAAATAAATGTGATATGCTCTCCTAATTTGGCAAAATTCCTTTTTAAAATTTTTATTTATTTATTTTTTTCACTTGGTTGTCATTGTGCACAAATATTCCTTTTTAGAGATCTGGAAGGCCTGTTTTATATTTGGACTCCATGGACTCCCCAGAATTTTGAGCCAGAACCTAGTATCCTGGGAGAGCCCCGGGTCCATAGACCCTTTAACCCCCTTCCTCCTTCCCCAACTCTATTTCACATGGAGGGAGCCGCTTACACACATGTGAGGACACCCCAGCCCTCACAGCCAGCTGTGAACACACTTCTGCCCACAGTGACCACTTGGCCTAGGGGTATATATACACAGGTACTAGGGATCCAGGAAAGACAGTAGAGCAAGTCCTGGAAGCAGGCCCAGCCCTTGTGTCAGGGGACTCTGGGGTCCCAGGTATCTGCAGGGTGATCTAGAACAGTGGTCAGCAAATTATGGTCTATGGGCCAAATCTGGCCTATTGTCTATTCTTTTTTTTTTTTTTTCCGAGATAGAGCCTCAAGCTGTCACCCTGGGTAGAGTGCTGTACAGCTGTACAGCAGATCTGTACAGAGTGATGTACAGCTCACATCAACCTCCAGCTCCTGGGCTCAAGCAATTCTCCTGCCTCTGCCTCCCAAGTAGCTGGGACTATAGGTGCCTGCCACAACACCTGGCTATTTTGTTGTTGTTGTTGTTGCAGCCATTATTGTTGTTTGGCAGGCCCAGGCTGGATTTGAACCCACCAGCTCAGGTGTATGTGGCTGGCACCTTAGCCACTTGAGCCACGGGTGCCGAGCCTGTTCTTTTTTTTTTTTTTAAACAGAGTCTCATTCTGTTACCCTGAATAGAGTGCCGTGGCATCATAGCTCAAGCAACCTCAAACTCTTGGCCTCAAGAGCTCTTCTTGCCTCAGCCTCCCAAGTAGCTGGGATTACAGCCACCCTCCAAAACGCCCAGCTAATTTTTCTATTTTTCGTAGAAATGGGGTCTCACTTTTGTTCAAGTTGGTCTTGAATTCCTGAGCTCAAGCAATCCACCTACCCCAGCCTCCCAGAGTGCTAGGATTATAGGCGTGAGCCACCGCACCTGGCCCTGTTGTCTGTTTTTATAAATAAAGTTTTATTGGGAGATAGTCCTGCCCCCTCATTTTTATGTTGTCTAGGGATACCTTCATGCTACAATGGCAGTATTAAGTAGTTTGGCCACATGCCTAAAATGTTATCTGGTCTGGAAGGCAGAGAGGAAAGCAAACCCTGGGCAGGCAAACTCCTTGGCAAAATGGGTCCTTCAGCATATAAGGATGAGCACAGTGGGAGGACAGCCACAGCTAGCTCCTGTAACACACAGTCCTGAGGCTGGACCCTTCCTCATGAGTCTAAGAGCAATACTGCTTCCAGATAAGCCTATTGTGGTGGAAAGTACCTCAAATCCAGAAGGCCTGAGAAATTAATAGCAATTTGGTTATTAGAGGGTAGGGAACAGAAGGGAAGGGACTGAGCAATGTGTCAGTGTAGTAAAGAACTTGTAAAAACAAGAATAACATAATTTTACCATAAGTTTATGTACAGTGCTGCAGTGTAACCCCTGACCACTCCAATCTTCAGTGAAGTTTGCTATATACCCAATAGCTATGTAGGCCTCGGCAGTGGTAGGTCTGGTAGGACTCCAGGGACGGGCTGGTCCAAAGTCTGAGTCTACATAATAATTGAGGCAACATGTATGGAGTGGCAGCATGCTCCTTGAGCAATTTAATTCTCTAGAGGCAGGAAGTGAGAGCTAAAATTGACTGTGAATTTGCCCTTAGGACTTTATCAGAAAAATTGAGGAAGACACTGAACTTTAAACAAATTGAGGAATGAGTCAATCTTGTGCAGCTGTAAAGGGCAGGGTGACCCCAGTTACATTATAGCACACATTTTTATAGCTAGATACTAAGAAGTACATCTTTCTAAAGTACTTGACATATTTGAAAGTGCAAATCCTTTTGAAAATATGTAATCTATACCTAACAACTGGACATTCAGTTTGTTCCCTCAAGTTTGACCCTTGCCTTGGTGATTCATCCAATACTCAGAGCCTCTCCACCTAGAGATCTTCCGAGCTTTTTCCAGACCTGGGGTCCTGCTACAAGGTGGCCATTTCAGAGGTGACATGACAGTCTGCTTCCAGAGCCATGATCATCCGCTATACTGGATCCCCCTGTGTTCAGCATGGCTTGTGGGACCCCATGCCTCTGGGCTGTGCACCTCAGTGCTGGTGGTTTCCCAAGATACTGAAGCCTGTTCCCTGATCCCTGCCTCTCAGTCATGGTGAGGTGCCCCCCTCCTTCTTCTCCACTGGGCAGTCTGGGCAGCACCCTGGTATTCACCTCCCCAATTCTGGTGCTAATCCAATTTTAGTTTTAGGTCTGCCCAGCCTATGGGTTCTCTTCCTCAATTCTGGGCCTAATAATTTCTATTTCTTCCTGGGCCATCCTCATTGAGGATGATACAAAATTCCACTGGGGGCTCTGTGCCTGTGGCTCAAGCGGCTAAGGCGCCAGCCACATACACCTGAGGTGGCAGGTTCGAATCCAGCCCAGGCCCGCCAAACAACAATGATGGCTGCAACCAAAAAATAGCCAGGCATTGTGGCAGGTGCCTGTGGTCCCAGCTACTTGGGAGACTGAGGCAGGAGACTCGCTTGAGCCCAGGAGTTGGAGGTTGCTGTCTACCCAGGGGGACAGCTTGAGGCTATCTCAAAAACAACAACAACAACAACAAAAAACAAACAAAAAAACAAAATTCCACTGGGAAAATGCCATTCTTCTAGGATCTCTCTCTTTTTAAAAACATGTCTAGTTTTTTTTATATACAAAGGAGAATAATCTAAGTAGCTTTATATTTTCTGCATGTATCTTGTTTTCAAATGCAACAGAAATGATCCTTTATGGTTACTTAGTTGTATGTTAAGATTCTTCTCAACCAAATGTATCTCTAACATCCATTCTATCTCAAGAATCTAAAAATATTGGTCTTCATTATTGCAGAAATCAGATTTAATCTGGTCTTTTCTATTTTCAGACCTCTCAACTTCTGAAAAAGCCTCATAGAATGTCATCATCTTGTTTGTATTTTGGAGGGGGCTACAGCGGACAAATTGTCAAACCTAAATTTTACATGTACATTAAAAACATGGCATCACACCCCAAATTCATAGCCTTTATCCTCTGAACTCGTCTTTACCCAGAGATGCCAATCAGTCTCAAGTCTTGCTTTCAAATGAGCTCTGTCAGCTCATTTGAACTGCCTCTCAATCAAACTGCCTTTTCTGCTTTTATTTTATTTTATTTTATTTTGAGACAGAGTCTCAGTATGTTGCCCTCAGTAGAATGCCATGGCGTCACAGCTCACAACAACCTAAAACTCTTGGGCGTAAGCAATTCCCTTGCCTCAGCATCCCAAGTAGCTGGGACTACAGGCACCTGCCACAACGTCCGGCTATTTTTTGTGGTTGTCGTTGTAGTTGTCACTGTTGTTTGGTAGGCCTGGGCTGGATTTGAACCCACCATCTCCAGTGTATGTGGCTGGCACCCTAGCCTCTTTCTGTTTTTAGATAAAACCCTTCAGTTTGACTTCCTCACTATAAATTTCTTCTTTGCTAAATGCCTCTCTAATATTTGTATTTCTTACTTCCCATCTTGATCCATTTTTGTCCTGAGGTATCTGTTCCATAATTTTAGTAACCCCACTCCCTAGACTTACATGTATTTTGCTACAGTGTTGTAGAGAAGGGAAAACTTTGCTTCTTTCTATCCTCTAAGGGTTCAGTAATTGAGTCTATGAAATAAACTGACCTCAGGCACATTAACAGGGGAAAAGGTATACAGATTTATTATATGCATAGAGGCATCCCATAAGAGAAAAGTGAATATCCTAAAATTCAGAGACATCTAGAAGCTCATATACCCTATTCATCAAGGAGAGTAGGAGGGGTATGTAGGAAACTTAGGGGAGAGTAAACGATTTGGGGAAAGATCAATGAGCCCTGAGTAAAATAGGTGACAGCCTGTGACAAAGTCTGTCTGGGGGTGGAGTCCCCTCCAGTCCTCCATGATAGGAGTTTCCCTGGTTGATGAAACCCTGGGGATTTATGACAGATGCATTCTGTTTGGGGGATCAGTCTTTAGGTAGATGAGGGGAGCTCAGAGAAAGCCTCTGCCTGCATCTGCTGTTTCCCAGGTGCCCACAGTTCAAAGTAATCATGATACCAGCGTGGCATATTTTAGAGTGGCATTTCCTGAACTCCTTCAACACCTACTTTCAAAATTTCCAATATTTGGCCGGGCATGGTGGCTCAAGCCTGTAATCCTAGCACTCTGGGAGGTTGAGGCAGATGTATTCCCTGGATTCAAGAGTTAGAGAACAGCCTGAGCAAGAGTGAGACCCCATATCTACTAAAGTAGAAAAACTAGCTGGGTGTGGTAGAACACTTGGAAGACTGAGGCAAGAGGATCACTTGAGCCCAAGAGTTGGAGATTGCTAATGACGCCATGATACTCTACCTGGGGTAATAGAGTGAGACTCTTCTTTTAAAAAAATTGCAATAGAGCTGGGCATTGTGGCGGGCACCTGTAGTCCCAGCTACTCAGGAAGCTGAGGCAAGAGAATCACTTAAGCCCAAGAGTTGAGGGTTGCTGTGAGCTGTGTGATGCCATGGTTCTACCAAGGGCAACAAAGTGAGACTCTGTTTCTATATTTAAAAAAATACTTTAGTTTTCTGGAAGAAAAGCAACCATTAAAATAAATACATGAAGGTGCAGGGCACAGTTGCTCACACCTATAATACTAGCCTCCGGGAGGCCAAGACTGGCAGATTGCTTGAAGTCACAAGTTCAAGACTACCCTGAGCAAAAGTGAGACCCTGTCTCTAAAAAAAATAGGCAGAAATTGTAGCTGGTGCCTGTAGTCTGAGGGAGGGGCTGAGACAAGAGGATCATCCAAGAGTTTGAGGTTGCTGTGAGTTATAACACCGTGGCACTCCACCAAGGGTGAATAGTGAGTATCAGTCTCAAAGAAAAAAAAATACATGGAAACGAATACATCTTGCAATTTTCCCCTTTGCCGTAAGCAAATTTTAACGCTTTATTAGTAAGAAATTTTTTGCATTAACTTGATTTTTAAAACAATGCTGCATGAAGATATTTTTTATCGATAAATAATTGAGTTTTTGGAGCTTCTTGTAATTTTGCAACAGAGATAGTGCCTTATTTCTCTCACCGTAGTCCTGGCTCTGGATCACCAAAATCAGGATCTGCTCTGGTAAAAAATGAACACTTCAGAGTTGAGTTGGAGAATGCCAGTAGGAAAAAAAAAATTCCTTTTAATTAGGCTATGAGAGTTCGGAAATATTTGCACAATGGTAATTTCTTACCCTGTCACATGTTTTGGGGAGTCCTAAATAAGACTTCATTACAAAAAGAGTCAAAAAATTGGGCGGCACCCGTGACTTAAAGGAATAGGGCACTGGCCCCATGTACTGGAAGTGCCGAGTTCAAACCCAGCCCCAGCCAAAAACTGCAAAAAAAAAAAAAGAGTCAAAAAATTAAACAACAACAAAAAGAAAAAATTAAAAACCACTGATACCAGATCAATCTTCCCCCTATTTATAGGGTATAAATTTAGACACATGGGTCACATAGAAAACTAATGGGAGAGCTGGGCTAGAACTCACATGTCCTAATTGAGATTAGCAAAAGCTGTAAAAAATACTGTTCCCTCACAAGAGTAATTATAACTAACAACATCTGAATTACTCCCTTCTTTTCCTACCCTTACCAATAAAATTATAACTAAGACTACGCTGCAAAGACTTTTAATATCAAAGCCATAGCTCAGAAGCCAATGTCTAAATCACAGAACATATAATATCTGGACATTTTTGACCCTAAGTAAAGAAATAAAAGAGCACTGCTTTCTGTTTAATGCTAGTAAGGGAAAGGCAGATAATATGAAATTGCCATGGATTGAATTTTTCTGCCCCTCCCCCCAAATTCATACATTGAAATCTGACCTCCCAGTGTGACGGTATTTGGAAATCAGGCCTTTGGGAATTGATTAAATCACAATGTTGGAACCTCACAAAAAATCCCTTCTAAAATCCCAGCAAGTTCACGTGCCATGTTAGAACACAGTGAGAAGATAGCCATCAATTTCCCAGGGAGCAGGCCCTCACCAGACATCGAATCTGCTAGCACCTCGATTTTGGACTTCTCAGCCTCCCAAACTGTGAAAAATAAATTACCATTGTTTATAAGCCACTCAGTTTATGATATACTGTTGGAGCAGCCTGAAGAGACAGAAGTAGTAATTTAAGACAATGTTGTTAATTTGTGTGCATTTACCCAAATTCAGATTACAGCTTTTTGAGTATCTACCCTTCCCCATTCTTTATCCATGCACTTTGGGGCCTCTTTCCAGCCACTCCCAATGCCAGGGCTGCATCAATAAGTACATCATATACTCTGTCTTGAGAGATCAATCCAGGGTGGTCACAGGGCCTAATCAGTGCTAATGAGAAAAAAAAAAAAGGCTTTTGCTGGGACTTTTGAGAAAATAAAATCTGACTCTCTCAGGTGGAACTTGAATCTGAGAGAATGTTTTGTCTGGAGTTGCTTCAGCTTTTCTCTGACTATAAGGGGAACATGCGGTTGAAATTGAAGTCAACCTGCAGGAGAGGAAACCCAAAAGACTAAGACAGAAACCAGGTCTTGATGACATATTGAGCTCCTGCACTGTGCCACCCCCACTGCCAGCTTTACTGCAGAAATTTTCAGACATGTGAGCCAAAGCTTGTCTTTTTGCCTATGCCATCTTGGGTTAGATTTTCTGTCACTTGCCATCCAGAGACATATAACTAATGTGATAAGATTTTAAGTCTCCCCACAGAGTTTACATTCTTCTCATCAGCACGCGGACATTTTCCAAGATAGACCACATACTGGGTCACAAAACAAGTCTCAATACATTTTTAAAAGTCAATATCATATCTTCCCAGACCACAATAAATTAAAACTAGAAACCAATTCCAAGAGGCACTCTCAAAACTACACAAATACATGGAAATTAAACAACTTGCTTCTAAATGATTTCTGGGTCAATAATGAAATAAAGATGGAAATTCAATTTTTTTTGGAAATAAATAATAGTGACACAAGTTATCAAAATCTCTGGGAGATGACAGAAGCAGTGCTGAGAGGGAAGTTTGCAGCACTAAAGGCCTGCATCAAATGACAGGAGGATCACGAGTTACCAACTCAACATTCCCCTCCTAGGACTAGAAAAAAAAGAACAAACCAAACCCACACTAACCAAAGACAAAAAATAACAAAGACCAGAACAGAACTAAATAAATTTGAAACCAAAAAACAATACAAAGGATGAGTAAAATAAAAGGTTAGTTCTTTGAAAAGATAAACAAAATCGATATATCAATACCTAGATTAACCAAGAAAAGTAGAGGATTTTTTTTTCTTTTTTTTTTTTTTTTGAGACAGAGCCCCAAGCTGTCCCCCTGGGTAGAGTGCCGAGGCATCACAGCTCACAGCAACCTCCAACTCCTGGACTCCTGGGCTCAAGCGAGTCTCCTGCCTCAGACTCCCAAGCAGCTGGGACTATGGGCGCCTGCCACAGCACTTGGCCATTTTTTGGTTGTAGCCATCACTGTTGTTTGGCAGGCCCGGGCTGGATTTGAACCTGTCACCCTAGGTGTATGTGGCTGGCGCCCTAGCCACTTGAGCCACAGGCTCTGAGCCAAAAGGAGAGGATTTAAATAAGCTCAATGAGAAATGACAAAAGAGATATTATAACTGGTACCACCAAAATGCAAAAAATTATCTGATACTACTATGAACACCTGTGCATACAAATTAGCAAATCCAGAAGAAATGGATAAATTCTTAGAAATATACAATGCCCAAGCTTGAATCAGGAAGATATAGAAATTCCCAAGAGACCAAAAACAAGTAGGGAGATTGAATTAACAATAAAAAAGGTCTCCTCCCCTCCCCCTAAAAAACCCCAGGTGAATTCTACCAGATACATGAAGAACTGTACCAATCCCACGGAAACTGTTCCAAAAGATTGAGAAGGAGAAAATCTTCTAATTCATTCTACCCTCCTCCAAAGCCAGGAAAGGGCACAACAACAACAACAAATCCTACAGATCAATATCCCTTGTGAACTCACATAAAAAAAAATCCTTGACAAAATACTAGGAAACCAAGTCCAACATCGTGAAGATAATTGACCATAATCAATTTACAGGTTTTGTCCCAGGGAGAAGGATGGGATATCCTTTGCAACAAATGCAAATCAATAAATGTGATTCACTACATAAATAGAATTAAAAACAAAAACCATATGATCCTCTCAATAGATGCAGAAAAAACATTGATAAAATCCTGGCATTACTTTCTGATAAAAACTGTTGACAAAGGACACAGAAAGAACATACTTCAAAATAAAAAACTCACGGCAACCATCATTTTGAATGGGGAAAAGTTTAAAGCATTCCCTCTAAGAACTGGAATGAGACAAGGATGCCTACTTTTACCACTTCTGTTCAACATAGTACTGGAAGTCCTACTTAGAGTAATTGGGCAGGAGAAATAAATAAAGGGCATCCAAATTGGAAAAGAAGTCAAATTATTTCTGTTTGGCAGTCATATAATCTTATA
This sequence comes from Galagoides demidoff, assembly GCA_963574575.1. Taxonomy (NCBI): domain Eukaryota; kingdom Metazoa; phylum Chordata; class Mammalia; order Primates; family Galagidae; genus Galagoides; species Galagoides demidoff. The sequence goes on from CAUYQV010176125.1 coordinate 15,551, forward strand.
CTTCAAAAAGATTCCTCCAAAGACTCCTAGACCTGATAAACAAACAGTAAAGTTTCAGGTTGCAAAACACACAAATCAGCAGCATGTCTATATACCAATAACAGCCAAGCTGAGAATCGTATCTGGAATTTAACCCCATCTACAATAGCTCCAAAAAAATAAACTACCTAAGAATATACTTAACCAAGGAGGTGAAAGATATGTACAAGAGGAATAAAAAAACACTGATAAAAGAAATCACAGATGACACCCACAACCGGCAAAAACATTCCATGATCATAGATGGAGAGAATCAATATTGTTAAAATGATCATACTCACAGTGGCTCATGCCTGTAATCCTAGTACTATGGGAGGGAGAGGCAGGTGGATTGCTTGAGCTCAGGAGTTCCAGACCAGCCCGAGCAAGAGTGAGACCCCTATATCTATTCAAAATAGAAAAAAAACTAGCTAGGTGTGGTGGGTGCCTATAGTTCCAACTACTCTGGAGGCTGAGACGAGAAGATTGCTTAACCCCAAGAATTTGAGGTTCCTGTGAGCTATGATGCCTTGGTACTCTACCCAGGGTGACAGTGGGACTATGTCTCAAAAAAAAAAAAAAAAAAAAAAAAGAGAGAGAGACAACACTGCCCAAAGTATCTACAGAGTCAATGCAATTTCTATCAAAAATACTAATGTCATTTTTCACAGAAGTAGAAAAACAATCCTAAATTTCACATGGAACCAAAAAAAAGCCCCAACAGCCACAGCAATTCCAAGTCAAAAGCACAAGTCTGGGGGCATCACATTATCTGATTAAATTAAACTATAAGGTTACAATAACCAAAACAGCCTGCTAGTGATACAGGACACATAGATCAATGGAACAGAATAGAGAACTCAGAAGTAAAACCATTATCCCTACAACCAACTGATCTACAAAACAGACAAAAATATACACTGGGGAAAGGACATACTATTCAATAAATGGTGCTGGAAAAATTGAATAGCTACATGCAAAAGAATGAAACTGGATCCCTCTGTTGGGCCATATACAAAAATTAACTTGATGGCTTGGCACCTGTAGCTCAGTGGTTAGGGCACTGGCCACATACCCTGAGGCTGGTGGGATCAAACTCAGCCCAGGCCTGCTAAAAAACAATGACAATTACAACAAAAAAATAGCCATGCATTGTGGTGGGCACCTATAGTCCCAGCTCCTTAGGAGCTCCTCAAGTGATCCTGAGGCAAGAGGATCACTTAAGCCCAAGAGTTAGAGGTTGCTGTGAGCTGTGATGCCACAGCACTCTATCAAGGGTGACATACTCAGACTCTGTCTCAAAAAAATAAAAAAGAATATATAGAGGCAGTGCCTGTGGCTCAAAGGAGTAGGGTACTGGCCCCACATGCCAGAGGTGGCAGGTTCAAACCCAGCCCAAAAACTGCAAAAAAAAAAAAAATAATAATAATAATAAGATCAATTACTTAATTAATTAACTTGATATGGATTAAAGACTTAAATGTAAGACCTGAAACCATGAAAATTCTAGGAAAAAACCTAAGAAAAACTATTGTGGACATTGGCTTAGGCAAAGAAATTGTGACTAAGTCCCCCAAATCAAATGCAACAAAAACAAAGGTAGACAAATGGAACTTAATTAAATTAAAAAGCTTTTACACAACAAAAGAAATGATCAACAAAGTAAATAGATAACCTACAGAATGATAGAAAATATTCACAAACCCTACACCTGACAAAGGACTAATATCTAGAATATACAAGGAATGCAAATAAATCAGCAAGAAAAAAACAACCCCATCAAAAATGGAAGTTTTCAGAACAGCCATTATTAAAAAGTCAAAGAACAAGAGATGTTGGCATGGATATGATGAAAAGGGAATGCTTATACACTGTGGCTTATACACTATTGGTGGAAATGTAAATTAGTATAACCTGTATGGAAAACAGTATAGAGATGTCTCACAGAACTTGAAGTAGACCTGCCATTTGATCCAGCAATCCCACTACTGGGTAACTACCCAAAGGAAAAGAAGTCATTATATCAAAAAGACATCTGCACCTGTATATTTATTGCATTGCAATTCATAATTGCAAAGATACGAAATCAACTTACATGCCCATCAACCAATGTATGGATAAAGAAAATGTGGGATATAAAGAAAATGTGTGAGTTCCTTGTGCATTCTAGATATTAGTCCTTTGTCAGGTGTATAGTTTGTGAATATTTTCTCTCATTCTGTAGGTTTTCTATTTACTTTGTTGATCATTTCTTTTGCTGTGTGAAAGCTTTATATGTGGGTGTATAAAGTGGAATACTACTCAGCCATGAAAAAGAATGACACAATGCCTTTTGTAGCAACTTAGATGAAATTGGAGCCTGTTAACCTAAGTGAAATAACTCAGGAATAGAAAACTAAATATTTCATGTTCTCACTTATGAGTAGAAGCTAAGTGATGGGTATGTATAGTTATACAGAGGGACTTAGTAAACACTAGAGAGTCAAAAGGACAGGGGATAGGAGGGGGTGAAAGATGAGAAATTACCTAATGGGTACAATTTACACTATTTAGGTGACAGACATGGCAGTCGCTATTAAAGTTTTCGGACAGACTATGTTATGATCCATTATTTCACTTCTAAGAAATACAGTCGACAGCATCCATTCTGATTCACCCATGCAAGTTTCAACTTCCTCAACGTATAGGTGCTGCTGGGAAGGTTTCATTTTTCTCAGTCTGTGCAGATTGTATATTTCTGGACTTTTGTGTATCTTGAAATTTTCCTAATGGCCGACATATACTAAAAGCCCATACTGCACCACTATACAATTACATCACGTAACAAAAACCTACTTATACCCCCTAAATTTATTGAAATTAAAAAAAAAAATTGAAGTTTTTTAAGTAAAATATAAGATTGCTCCAGGTGCAGTATTTCTCTAAACTTTATTCTATATTTTCTTTTGTTTTATAAATGTTAATATTTAAAGAATAATTGGTGTTCATGCTATTATTTTCATTACAAGTTCACATCTTTAATATAAAAAGAGTAAGTTATTAAATCATATGCTAAATTTTCAGATATTCAACTATTTGTGCCCAAAAGAAACCTAATCCATTGACTTACTGTATGTAATAATAAGCCAGAAAATCTCTTCACTTCAAAATAGATTTGCATCTTAAAGAGGATGAATTTAACTGAAGATTAACTAGAGCAAAAAAATGGATTAAAACATCAAATAATCCTAAGGAAGACAGGGAAAATAAAAATAAATTTTTTAAAAGGACAAATATCACAAGATAAAGTGGTAAACATAAGTCTGAGTGCATCGGTCATTGAAAGTGAAGTTCATTGCAAGTGAGGTAGTTAGTTTAGTTTAGTGAAGCTAGACTGAGATTGTCAGACAATAATGAAATTAAATCCAGCTATATGCTTTTTACAAGAGACAAACACAAAATGGATAGATACTTAAGGTTAAAAGAACAGAAAAAAAGAAACTAGGAAAACATTTACCAAAGACTGTATTAGCCCCAAAGATCTGTTACCTACAAAAGCGCTATTGCAATTAAGAGGTGTCAAGCAGAGTCATTATATGGCGAAGAATGGAGATTCTACAACTCAGAGTATGATTCTCACTTTCCAAATCACTTGTTCAATTCATTCCATAGTTATAAAGGCTAAGTACATCCTGAGCTCACAAAATCAAAACATGGCCCTTGCTCTCAAATTTACTGTCTTACAGGGGACACATGTGAATAATTTACACCAACAATTAAAGCAGAGTGTGGTCGCTGCTGTGTTAGAGGCATGCCTACAGAGCCTTGAGCACACACTGAGTGAGGGAGGTCTTTGAGTGGAATTTTGAAGGGTAGTCCATCCATTCACCTATGAGACACATTTCCCTAAGAATCCATGTTGGCCTGCTTTTCTTGATTCCTCATGAATATGCTTATGATGCTAAGAGGAAAAAAGATTACCACAGGGGAGTAAGGTGGGTCTGAGACCCAAAACCATCTCTGAGTTGGGGCAGCTAGAGGAAATCCAGATAGATGGGTGCTAACTCATAGACCAGGCTCAGACTAGCAGGAGAAAAGGGATGAAAAGAGAAGGAACAGGTGAGTAGGGAATACTTGGAAATCCAGGAAGATGGCTGGAAACTCATGGTTCATATGAGAGGAGAGAAGGGGAGAGGGCTTAGTTAGAAAGAACAGAGGCAGAACTGGCAACATCAGGGTATGGACCCACTCTTAGAAGGCCTGGCATCCTGGGTAGGCCAGGCATTGGAGCCGAGGTCAAGGCAGAGGTTGGTTGCACAAGGAAGGTCACCAAGATGGGTCATTGAGCAGAGCAGGACAGGGAGCAAGGAAGGCTGGGGGGCCCCTGAGGACCAAATCAGAGTTTCTTTAATCTCTCCAAACTGAGGCCAAGGTTGGTCCTGGAGAACCTGCAGGGACATACCACCTGGCCAAATAACTGGAAAAAGGGAATCGTAGCTATGGAACCAGGTAGGTTTTGATAGTACCACGAGGGCTTCATCCCTTCAAGTTTCACCATTCCCAATCCAAGCTCCTCTTTTGAATTACAGCTACTCTGGGAACAGATAACCCATTAAATCACTTGGTGTGAACGAGTTTACTAGATGTGTTTTCCTGCCTGTTGGAAAGAACCAAATAATTTGAAAGCAATAGATGCCTGGGAAAGAGAGAAGGTAAAGTGTGGGTGAAGGGCACCACTGAAAGAGAAAACTGGGCCCCAGAGATAGGATTGACTTCCATTTGCTGATGCTCAACCCTGTGTATAGTATCAGCACCATTTAGGGGTCCAAAGATGGGCTCCACCCAGCTGGAGAGCTGTCAAGCATCAACGCACTGTATATATAATGCTGTGTAATGACTGGTTGGGGTTAATCAAATATAATGCCCAACCCAGACCTATTAAATTTCACCACAAAAGAGGCTTTAATCAGTCTTTTATCAGCTTGGTGAACTGGCCTAAGAAGACTGCTTTTGTTTGCCCATATAAGAGACAATGGGAGAGCCAGGATCAGCCTGCTCTCTGGAGTACAACAAGCGAATTGTCCACAAACAACAGATCATTCAAGGCCATGGGAGAGGAAAGGCAGGAGAGGCTGCATGAATCCACAAAAGTGCTCACTGTTAATGGTCATGGCCTCAAGTGTTTAAATTCAGGCCACATTCCTGCTGGAGCTTCCAAAATATAGGGAGGACAGCTACAGAAAGACTCCAGTGTGCTGCATGTAAGTCTATCTGGCTTTGGCCCTCTGCAGGACATTCTTGCTTGCTGCTTGCTGAAAGGGGAAAGGAAAACTGACATTAGGTTCTCTCACTAAGCAAAGCTCAAATCTCCTGGGGGTTAGAAGTGCTTCACAGGGCCATGGATTAAAGTTATGAGTACAGGTTCAACGCCAAGCCACACCTGTTCCCCATCCCAGGTACCTCTTGGGCCAACAGAGGAATTGAGAGGAGAAGGGAGACAAAAGGCAGTGACAAAGAGAAAAAGAGAGCACCTTTCCCAACCCAAAGGAGGGAATGACATTTAAGTCACTCAATTCGATTCTGTTCAACAAATATTTTAATATTTTTTAGGAGGCAGGATAGGATACACCCAGACACAAAAACAAACACACAAATAAAAAATCCAGCTTTTCTACTTAGAATCAGAGAATGTTAACACTAGAAAGGTCTCAGATCATTTTTCTTTATATTGTTTATGGTCGTCTAATATTTAAAAAAGGAAAGAAAGCTGACAAACATAGCCGCATCCCATAAGGGTAACCTCAAATTCTGGTTAGGATCATAGGATTATTGTGAGAAGGTGCTCTGTGTCCCTGAGGGAAGGAAGGTTGAGAATTATTGATCTAGTCTCACCCAGGAAGTTGGAACCAAGTGGCTTGTCCAATGCCATTCAGCTAGTTAGGAGATCCATGTCTTCTAATGCCCCACCTGGGACTCAGCCAACTGTACCACAGTGTCATCCCACTCAGTTTTCCTGGGAAGATGCAAGTCTTGGAAATCCTTGAGCACATAACTGACTCTCTTGGATCTAACCATTCTTTTAAAATTCTTAAAATCATCATGCAAGAAGTAACATGTAAAAGATGCCGATACTTAAAGATGCTGATACTTGGTGACAGACTCCCTTTGATCGCCCATTAGCTGTGAGCTCTTATTCTCACTTCTGGTCTTCAGAGTTTAGATTTCTTAATAAACCAATATTTTTCCTTCTGCTCTAGATGGAATTTTGCTTGGGGCTGAGAATCTCTAAAGGAATACAAGGATGAGGAGTTGATGGAGATAGATGCAGCAAAGGAGAGAGAGAGAAAACGTTTCCCCCAGGACCAAATCTGCAGTCCCTCAGCTCCGCTTTGGTGTGAAGGCGGCAGTGGCGGCTACCTGGTTTAGTGTGGCTCCCAGCTGCATTCAAGCGTGGCGGGGGCTGCTATTGACAGGAGGACATTGCTATGATCAGGTGGGAGAGAGAACTCAGAGTGACTCTATTTATGGAAGGCTTACTAGAAACTTGTGTCTGAAGGTAAAATGAATAGTTCCTCGTCTGCATATCCATTCAGGGTGGGATGGAAGGGAAACAAGAAAGGGACCAGGGAAAATTGAAAGTCATTCTGTGCATTGTGAAGGGCGCCAGTGGTCAGAAGTCTTTTGCCATCCTTGTCATCCATTGTTGCTGACCTGTGCTTTGAATCTATTCAGCTTCCTTAAATATATTCTGAGCTGTAATTGCTGATTTCCATTTTAGGTTCTTGTACTCGACCATCCTGCTCCAGACAATTCAAAATCCTTCCTCCCCAATGTGCAAAACTGCCTTTGCAGAGTTGAAGGATCTGAGATGTAGCCCGTGTTTTCTGTATGTCAATGGGAACGGTTATGGCAAAGCGGTTATTAGCTAACTTAGATCAACAATTTGAGCTGCTGGGGCTTGGTGACATACCGCCTTTGGTAACATTTTTTATAAATTATGTTGATTGTGACTGTGACTTGCACCACAGTAAATGGACTGGAAAATTTCCCAACTTTTTTATTCAGGCTTCAGAAGTACTCCTGACTTGGATTTTTTACTTAAGTTCCTGGCAAGCAAGTGCTACCCCAAAACATAAAAAACATTTTCTCTTCTTAAAATCATCACGCAAGAGGTAACACGTAAAAGACGCTGATACTTTAAAATATGACCTTGTAAAATAAATAAATAGAGCTCCCCTATTCATGGGACCAGTAAGGAGCAGTTACTAAAAATCTTAACAGAGGCTCGGCACCTGTAGCTCAACGGCTAGGGTGCCCACCACATACACTGGGGCTGGTGGGTTTGAACTGGGCCCCAGTCTGCCAAACAGCTATGATAATTAAAACAAAAAAAATCCTGGCATTATGACAAGTGCCTGTAGTCCCAGGTACTTGGGAGGCTGAGGCAGGAGAATCACTTAGGCCCAAGAGTTTGAGGTTGCTGTGAGCTGTGATGCCAAAGCACTCTACTGAGAGTGACATAGTGAGACCCTGTCTCAACAACAATAACAAAAAATCTTAATAGGGAAAACTCTGTTCATCAATTCTGGGTTTTTTTCCCTCCTACTTCTAAAATAAATAATGGAATCTTTCTCTTTGAATTATTTTTAACCAAAGAAAAGGAAAACAAACATTCTGATAATTTTGACTATAGCTGGTTGTTAAAATATGGCCTACTGGGGAAAAATAGAAATAAAAAGAATGATCACATGTACTTCTCCCCACCCCATAAACTGTCAGGGTTTATCTGCTTGAAGCTGCCGCCAGGCTCTTGGCACACCTGTCCCCCTCCACTAAGTGACCCGATTTGTGACCCTGCGGTGTGCTCCGCACCCACCAACCTTCACTCTCCCAGGCTTTCTTTTTTTTTTTTTTTTGAGACAGAGCCCCAAGCTGTCATCCTGGGTAGAGTGCAGTGGCATCACAGCTCACAGCAACTTCCAATACCTGGGCTCAAGCGATTCTCCTGCCTCCACCTCCCAAGTAGCTGGGACTACAGGTGCCCACCACAACACTTGGCTATTTTTTCATTGCAGCCATCATTGTTGTTTGGCAGGCCCAGGCTGGATTCGAACCCGCCAGCTCAGGTGTATGTGGCTGGTGCCTTAGCAGCTTGAGCCACAGGCGCCCAGCCTCTCTCCCAAGCTTTTACCATCTCTTTACCTTAACCTGTTGGGATTGGCTCTTCCTTCCCACAGGAAGCAATATTGACCTTTGAGTCAGATGGAACTGGTTTAAATCCGCTGGGTAGAACTACATGAAATTTCTGTTTTTATACACCAAAGGTGGTCAAATATTGTCAATTTCATGTGGCCAAACCCAATACCACCTTCTCATTATCATGATCTCTGAGATAACACATTTTAAATGCCTTACTTATTCCAGAGGACTTGTAGTTAGCATTTGTTGTGAACATACTATGAATTGTAAGAGGCAGTATTTCATTCCGGGTTAGCTTAATAAGCCTTTTCTGAGACACTCCTGTTCACTCCAGGCACTGCTTTTGTGTTGGGAATACCTGAATTAGGGCAGGTCCCAGCTCAGTGGGGCGGACATACTCCATAAATAGAGAGCTGCCAGGTGGTGTGACGCAGGCAGGAATTTGGCAGTACACCCCTGGTATGTGGTAGCCTGGAGGAGAAGGTATGAACTTGGGGGTGGGGGGAGTGGAGGCTGAGGGCAGCCTTTGCCCTGAAGAGATGCTTCATTGGTGTGCTGAAGAACAGACAGTGTGGTGGGGGCCCTGGGGCTGCTGGGAGTATGAGAGAGAGAATGAGCGAGAACATTGCCACAAGATGAGGGCAAAGGGACAGATGGGCCCCACAGAGCAGAGCCAGGTTTGGTGGGGTCTGGAGCTTAGACAACTTGGGGGTCCTTTTTTATAAAATGAAATGCAAAATGGCTATGTAAACACATCACTAAGTTGCTCCCAGCCCTGCCTTTTCAGCTTCATTACCTCCCTAAAACATCGGACTCTGGCAGGGCCACACTTGTGAGGGGCCTTGTTAAAGAGCAGGGAGCATCCTGGCAGACAACGGGTAGCTTCTGAAGGATCTTAGGCAGGAAGGTGACATCATCCCATTTGCTTTTTAGAAAAAGCTCCCGAGGGCTGTCTGGGAGATGGATCAGAGAAGCTTGTGTTAGATGGCAGAAAAATTAGGAAGCTATTTTAACAATCCAGAAGAGAGCCAAGCCTGAGCATGACAGAATTCATAAGAAGGAGTTGATCCTGCCTCATTCATCAAAAGTCTCTAGGGCATCGTTACCCCAGGAGGTCTTGTCCTCCTGTCCCAAAGCCCAGCCTAAGCAGGTGGCCAATGTTTCTGAAATGACATTCTCCACTTTGGAAGGTCTTGAATTAGACACACGACCAGAGGGCTGTCATCCCACACATCAGTAATAAGCATGGCATCAGCATGCCTGCTCAGGCCTGGTAATTCCTCACTCCTCTCTACCCTGTGATAGCCCTGGATAGTGCCTCAGTTTCCTCTTTATTTATTTATTTTTTATTTGGGACAGAGTCTCAAGCTGTCAGCCTCGGTAGAGTGCTATGGTGTCACAGCTCACAGCACCCTTAAACTCTGGGGCTTAAGCAATTCTCTTGCCTCATCCTCCCAAGTAGCTGGGACTACAGGCACCCACCACAACACCTGCCTATTATTTTTGTTACAGTTGTTATTGTTGTTTTAGCAGGCCCAGGCCAGGTTCGAACCCACAAGCCCCAGTATATGTGGCCAGTGCCCTAACCACTGAGTGATGGTGCCACCTCAGTTTTCTTCTTTAATAGATCCATTCTCTGGGCTCAAGGTCTGGTCCTGGATCTTGTACTGCTTGGCCAACGCTCTGTCCCCTACTTAATTCCTGCCATCCCTTCCCTGTTCCCCCTAAACCTTGGCCTAAGGCACTTATTGTACTCCATTTTCCTGGGAAAACCTGCATTCATGCTGTTCTTCTGAGCCTCAGTCATCCTTCCTGGCTACCTCCCTCTCTTCTCCCCAGATTCGACGACTCTCTCATCTCCTCCATGTCTCACACGTGCCTTTATAGTTTTATGTGTTATGCTTGGCAATATTTATTTGTGTATATTTGTTTCTCCCCACTTCCACGCATTAGATCTTTGATGTTAGGAGCCTTGTCTCATGCTGTCATTTCCTCAGTAACTCACACAGAGTGCTGGATGAGTTGACTTGAATGGAATTCATTCCTCCCCACTTATAGTAATACAACACAAAGCCCAGTGTGGGTTGTGATCACACCTGTGATCCTAGCACAGGGAGGCCACAGTGAGAGGATCACTTGACGCCAGGAGTTTGAGACCAGACTGGAGAACATAGTGAGACCCCCATCTCTACCAAAGAATTCAAAAATTAGCCAGGCATGGTTTATGTGCCTGTAGTTCCTGCTACTTGGTAGGCTAAGGCAGGAGGTTCCCTTAAACTCACAAATTTGAGGTTGCTCTGAGCTGCAATGATGCCACAGCACTCTAGCCTGGGCAGTAGAGCAAGTAAGACCCTGTCTCAAAACAAACAAACAAACACTACAACACAATACCAACCTGGCCAGGATCTAGTTATGCCTGACTTTTTAGGACAGTGGTGTCCCAAGCCATCCCTGTTCTGACACTGGACGTGTTTATTCTGCAGGTGACAGGAAACTTTCCTTTCCCAATCCTCATCCTCTCCCAAGCTATAGTCACACATTTCCTATTCCCATTGAACATTTTGTCCAGATATCTTCAATAGTTAAATTTAAAATGCCTAAAATTGGCTCGTCACGCATAGCACAGTGGTTATCACACCAGCCACATACACTGAGGCTGACAGGTTCAAGTCCAGCGTGGGCTTGCTAAACAACTAAACTGCAACAATGCCAACTGCAACAACAACAAAAAAAGCTGGGCATTGTGCCAGGTGCCTGTAGTCTCGGCTACTTGGGAGGCTGAGGCAAGAGAATCTCTTAAGCCCAAGAGTTTGAGATTGCTGTGAGCTGTGATGCCATAGCACTCTACCAAGGGCGACATAGTAAGACTCTGTCTAAAAAATAAATAAATAAATACATAAGATGTCTAAAACTATATACATCTTCCTTCTTTAACTTTCCAGTTTGATTACACTATTTTCCTTGTCTCATCAATTCAGATCCTAGGAGTTTTTTTTTTTTTTAATTTGAGATCACTATGAGAGTACACAAAATTAGGTTACAATATTTGTATTATTAGGTAAAGTCCCTGTTGTAGTCGGGTCCCAAGTTATTTTTTTATTCCATCTTCTTCCTCATCACTTATAACCTAGACAATCAAGAAGCTCTATCAGCTGTTCCCTTAGAATACCTCATCCTCACCCTCATCTTTTTCCTGGCCATTTATACTGTCCTTCACTTAGTTGAGAATCTTATTGCCTTTCTAGCCTGGTCAAGGAATGTCCTGAATAGTTTTCTAGATTCCAACTTCTCTTCTTTAACAGCTCACAATCCTCTGAAGGCACAGTTTTGATTATGTCACACTCATTAAAAAATGGTCACCAGTTTCCCAAGGACTGTTTGGTAGAACAGTCTGAACTTCTCTCCTAAACACTCAAGGACCCCACCCCCACCCCCCTGCACACACACTCTGTGTTCTGGCTGTGCAGGCATGGCCTCGCTTCTCCACCTCCTGAGCCCACACCTCGTTGCTCTGCCTCCCTACCCTCCCCACCACTCAGAGTTCTGAGTACTAGACTTTTGCAAACACATGTCATTCATCAGTGCCTAGGAGTTTTTCCTTTTACTGGTTCACACTAATTTCCTTTGTCTAATTATATTTATTTTAATATTTAGCTCCATGCTGCACCATTTGTCTACTTAATTGCTTTATGTCTTATGTGCCCACCTAAGTTTAAGTCCCTGTGCACTGTCATCTGTATACCATTTATCGCTTCAGTGATTACTTAGCACATACTTGGCCAACCTGTAGAAACTTGACTCTCTCATTTGCTGGCTGTGTGACTGATACTTAATATCTGTGCTTCAGTCTTCCCATTGGGGAATTTTGTTGTAAAATAGTACCTACAGTAAGGGATGTTGGGCATTCTAAGAGGTCAAGGCGGGTGGATTGCTGGAGCTCATGAGTTCCAGACCAGCCTGAGCAAAAGTGAAACCCCATCTCTACTAAAAAGAGAAAAACTGAGGCAACAGGATCAGTTGAGCACAAGGGTTGGAGGTTGCTGTGAGCTATGACACTACGACACTCTACCCAGGGTGACAGCTTGAGACTCTGCCTCAAAAAAAAAAAAAGGGTTGGTTGTTGGGATAATTAAATTAGACAATACAAAGGGGTGGCGCCTGTGGCTCAGGGAGTAGGGCGCTGGCCCCATATACCAGAAGTGGTGGGTTCGAGCCTGGCCCTGGCCAAAAACTGCATTAAAAAAAAGATAATACTAGGGAAAATATTAGCAAACTTCCTGACTGATTGGAAGAACTCAATCAATGTTGACTATTATTATATTTTTTTTGAGATGGAGTCTCACTATGTCACCCTCTGTAGAGCACTGTAGTATCATAGCTCATAGCAACCTCAAACTCTTGGGTTTAAACGATTCCCTTGCCTCAGCTTCCCAAGTAGCTAGAACTACAGGTGTCTGCCACAAGCCCAGCTATTTTTTGTTGCAGTTGTCATTGTTGTTTAGCTGGCCTGGGCCAGGTTCGAACTCGCCAGCCTCTATGAATGTGGCTGTCACCATACCCACTGTGCTATGGGTGCCAAGCCAATGTTGACTACTATTAATTTCAGAGTAGCAAATAAATTACTGAGTGAATAAATAATGGCAAAATACATAGTTTCTTTTCTTTTTTAATGCTTTTTCTGAGACAGAGTCTCACTATGTCACCCTGGGTAGAGTGCCATGGCATCAGAGCTCACAGCAAAACCTCCAACTCCTGGGCTTCAGCTATTCTCTTGCCTCAGCCTCCCAAGTAGCTGGGACTACAAGCACCCACCAGAACGCCCGGCTATATTTTGGTTGTAGTTGTCATTGTTGTTTGGCAGGCCTGGGCTGGATTCGAACCCACCATCTCTGGTGTATGTGGCAGATGCCTTAGCTGTGTGAGCTACAGGCACCGAGCCAATAGTTCCTTTTCTTGAGAGACTCCAACCTAGTGAAGAATGGTCAGATAATCTTGGGGAAAAAAACACTCATGATAGTATTACAGTGATTCATAGGAGTGGCAGGAGGGAAGATAGGGAGTAGCACCTTCCACAGGGCCTATATTAGATGTGCTCCTCAGGAATAAGAGAAAACCTGATAAAGTGAATTTTTAATTTATGATATTTTCAACTTAGGTGATTGTAGGTTTATCTGGATGTAGTCCCCTCATAAGCTGTGGAGCATACTGACCGCTCAGCCCTTTTGCACCACAGTAACATCAGAAATCATAGGTTGTACCATCATAAGTCAGAAGCCATCTGCAATCCAAACAAGCCAGACTTGGGATTCCTACTCACATTTGAACCAGTCAAAGAAGAACTCCAAGGCACTGAAGAAGGACATGTGTTTGCAAAAGCACAGGACTCAGAACTTTGAGTGCCACACCCCCGAACTTCCTTTTACTGTTTATCAGCCAGAAACACAACTGCTCAGTAAGATTATCAAATGCTTTTCCCCAGACTGGGTGTTCACAGCCTGCAGGGGGAAGAAAGAAAGGGGTGTCAAGCCCCTGGGGAGTGGCAGGGAAGAAACCAGCTCTGTGAAGCTGAAGTCAAAGAAAAAATGTCCCTAGTTAGCTGAGGGGACAGTCACTGTGCCATGCATATGAAAACCTTGGCTGTAGAAAAGGGAGGACCTGTAGGGAACCAAAGACACCGAAATAAGTTTTGAGAATCGTGTTCTTGGCCCAAAACAGATCTCACATTAGGGAAGGTTGGCTGAGGCCAAGGTTCCCAAGAGCAGAGAAGGGGAGAAGCTCAGCAGTTTGTCTGTTCCCTGTCACAGTGGAACAGAGCAGTAGGAGGTGTATTTTAGTTTCTACCACGCCTTCCAAGGAAAGAGCAGACCCGGTGGGTGCCTCTTCCATAGAATAGGGGCAGTGTGCCTGAACCAGGACAGCCCTTCCTTTAACGGTAGAGAAGTTTCTTGTTGGCAGTATCCCAGTTGCCTTTCTAAGAGCCTCTTTGTTCCCTGGGTACCCCAAACCGTCCTTCTATTCCTGACAATCCAAGCCACAACTCAAGTACTGAGACTTCTGTGCACAGTACTGTAGTCTGGGTCAGGGTGGGTCTAATAAATGTGATGACTCTACCATCTCTTACTCCCACCTTCTCCATTCCCATTTGAATTAAATAATTAATCAGGCAATTATTTAATATTATAATGAACTTGACCTATTAAGTGGCTTCATTTTTTTTTTTTTTTGGCCTTATACAGGTGACCATAAAGTTCAAGTGCAATTTAAAATAGTGCAACTTTATGGCCACCATACATATATATATATATATATATATTTTTTTTTTTTTTTTGAGACAGTATCACTCTGTTGCCCCAGGCTAAAGTGCCATGGCATCATAGCTCATAGCAATATGAAACTCCTGGGTTCAAGCAATCCTCTTGCTTTAGCCTCTCAAGTAGCTAGGACTAGGCACCTGCCACTACACCTGGCTAATTTTTCTATTTTTAGTAGTGACTAAAGTTTTTCTATCTGTAGTAGCAAGATCTCCTGCTCAGGCTGATCATGAACTCCTAATCTTAAGCAATCCACTTGCCTTGGCCTCCCAGAGTGCTAGAATTATATAAGCATGAGCCTCTGTGCCTGGCCATGGGCCTTATACTTTGGTAAGTGCTGTTGTGGGTTGGATTGTGATCCCAAAAGATATGCTGAAGTCCTAACTCCCAATACCTGTAAATGTGACCTGATTTGGACAAAAGTTCTTTATAGATGTAATTGAGTTAAGACGAGGTCATACTAGATTAGGGTTGGCTCTAAATCCAGTGACTCGTGCCTTTAACAGAAGGCCATCAAGAGACACAGACACACACAGAGGGAAGACAGCGATGTGAACACAGAGGCAGAAACTAAAGGAATGCAGCTGTAACCCAAGGAAAGCTGCGGACTGCACCCCATCACTAAGGTAGGAAGGATTTGCCCTGAAGCCTTCAGAGGGAACATGGCCCTACTGATAGCTTGATTTTGGAGTCTTCACTTCCAGAACTATAAGCAAATAAATTTATATTTTTCAAAGCCTACCAGTTTGTGGTGGTTTGTTATGGCTGTCTTAAGAAACTAATTCCAGTGTTTTTATGTGCATGGATCACTCCCCCCCACCTCATTTTGCTACCTAAGGCATTGCCAACACTTATCAAAATTCTTGGCAGCATAATAAGAACTTCATTAACCCATGCCAAATGAACAAGTGAATTGAGTATACATGTGTAAAATCTATTTGAGTAGAAGTATAGAAATGTACTTTCTGATGTTTCATTTACTTATTATTACAAGGGGGCTGTGAATCTATGAATCTATGCAAGTGGACTCAATGCCACTATCACAGAAATGTAATTCTTACCTTAAGAGCCACACAAGTAAACAAAACTAACAACTGACAAAAATTCCTACCAAAAGAATGTGAAAGGATTTATGTTAGTTAATAGGAGAATAAGGAAGATTTACAAAAGGAACAGTCTATTGTCTTCTACATGTTATCTTTAAAGTTGTCAGAATTGTTCAGTCATGCCAGTAGTGTATGATAGCCAATGCCACACCCAGATACTCAACTATACATTCTTGTCTGTTTGGTAGTCAATATCATTGACTTGGCAAGTAGAGCAAGCCAGGTGCAGTCTCTACTACAAATAGAAAAAACCATGTGACTGGTGTCTATAGTCCCAGCTATTCAGGAGGCTGAGGCAAGAGGATCACTTGAGCCTAAGAATTTGAGGTTGCTATGAGCTATGATGCCATGGCACTCTACCCAAGATGATAGAGTAAGACTCCACCTCAAAAAAAAGAAAGAAAAAAAAAAAGTAGAGCAAAGAATATGATCCATTACCTGTGTATACTTCTTGCTGTTGTCAAGAGATACATATAAATTTGTGAAATAAATGGATTTGTTTGAATCCTAATATCCTAATATCTTCATTTTTTCCAAGTGTTTTTCCTCTGTAATAATCTTATTCTGCACAGGACTGGTACTGTACTAGTCCCCAGGGCGGTGTTTCTCAAAGTCTGTCCCATGGATTACCTGTATCAGAACTACCTTTAGGCTTGGCGCCTGTGGCTCAATCAGCTAAGGCGCCAGCCACATACACCTAAGGTGGCGGGTTCGAATCCCCAGCCCGGGCCGGCCAAACAACAATGATGGCTGCAACCAAAAAAATGGCCGGGCGTTGTGGCGGGCGCCTGTGGTCCCAGCTACTTGGGAGGCAGAGGCAGGAGACTCACTTGAGCCCAGGAGCTGGAGGTTGCTATGAGCTATGATGCCATGGCACTCTACCCAGGGGGATAGCTTGAG
>CAUYQV010176133.1:0-11744 GCA_963574575.1 Galagoides demidoff
CTCCAACTCCTGGGCTCAAGCGAGTCTCCTGCCTCCGCCTCCCAAGTAGCTGGGACCACAGGCGCCCGCCACAACGCCCAGCCATTTTTTGGTTGCAGCCATCATTGTTGTTTGGCGGGCCTGGGCTGGGGATTCGAACCCGCCATCTTAGGTGTACGTGGCTGGTGCCTTAGCTGATTGAGCCACAGGCGCCAAGCCCAATTTCCCAATAATCTAAAGGAAAAAACCTCATTTCCTCTCTGTTCTACCACTGTTTTTAATATGTCCAGAACTGTGGTACAACACCAGATGTATATTTTCCCTATACAAATCAATTCCCCAACTCTCCAGACACCAATTGGGTGCCCTTCAATTTGATCATGCCAGGAGTTAAGCGGCCAGTCCCACAAGACTGCCTCTTGCCTCAGAAGCCAATCACTGGTAGTGGTCTCCAGTTATCCACATGTCTGTCTGATTTGGCTACAACTCAAGGATGGCCCAAAACCCCTCCTCAGGTTTTATCACTTACTATGATGGCTCATAGAACTCAGGGAAATACCTACTTCATGTTTACTGGTTTGTTAAAAGGATATGATAAAAGATACGGGTGAACAGCCGGATGAAGAGGCACACGGGGTGAGGTGAGGACCGTCTGTTCCTGTGGACTTGAGTGTCCCACCCTCCCAGAAGGTAGGAGTGTCACCCCCAGGAAGCTCTCGGAGTCCTGTCCTCTGGGGTTATGGAAGCTCTATTGCATAGGCATGACGGATTAAATCACTGGACGTGGGTGAGGAGTTCAAACTTCTGCCCCTCTGGTTCCAACCCTGCCATCACAGGGCTGATTCCCTGGTAACCAGCTCCATTCTTGAGGTTCACTAGAAACTTCCAGCCACCAGCCATTCATTAAAGTGCACATTTATCACTTTAAAGATTCCAAGGGTTTTAGGAGCAATGCACTACAGAACAGGACAATATATAAAATGTGTACTTCTTATTATGTCACACATCAATTGCAGGTTTTTTTTTTTTAATTACCTACTGCCCAGGTGGAATGGCTCACACTGTAATCCTATCACTCTGGGAGGCTGAGGCAGAAGGATTGCTTGAACCCAGGAGTTTGCAGTTGCTGTGAGCTAGGCTGAAGCCACAGCACTCTATCAAGGGCAATAGAGTGAGACTCTATCTCAAAAAAAAAAAAAAAATTACCTAAGTACAATTGACTTTTTTTTTAGTGTACAGTTCTATGCATTCTGAAATAGGCATAGATTCACAGATCCAGCACCACAACAACTGAAATACAGAGTACCAAAAAAATGTATAGAAATTTTAAGAAAGGAAAAAAACTACGTTAACATTGTAATGCTAAAGTCACGTTCGACTTTTACAATTACACAGGATACAAGATATGACAGACAGGATAACAAATCTTATCAGTATATTGATTTTCAATATCAGTATTACATTTTTAATACAGTTTTTTGCTTTCTTAAAACATGTGTCTACAGTTTTTAGCACCCTCTGTATAGAACAGGTCCATCACCTCTGAATTTCCTCATGCTGCCCTTTTGTAGCCAGACTCTCCACATCGATAGCTTTCCTTTTCCAGAATAACATATAAATGAAATCATACTATTAAGGGAAGGGAATTCAAACTCTGAGAACTAATTTAAAGAGGTTCATTCTGAGCTGAATGTGTATGACGTGGAGAGTGAAGCCCAAGAAGCCTTTCACAAGCAGTCCTGCTATGGTTGCGTTAGGAGCTTAGATTTCGAAGGAGCTTAGGAAATTTCACCCCAAAATATGACTCCTTGGTCTAAAGCAGTGTTTCTCAACCTTCCTAATGCTGCAATGTATTTTCATTGTTAAAAAGGGGATGTGACCCACAGGTTGAGAACCGCTGGTCTAAAGAGTATTTTGAATTAGAGGCTCTTACAGATCAACAGGCATTGGAAGGGATTTTCTATCTGCATAAAACCAGACAGGCCCACCACAGTCTGTTATCTCAAACATATTACAGGAAAGAAGGATGCAACCTGACCTATCTCAAATCTTTTTAAATAGTATAATACCTGCCTCTCAGATTAATTTAATTTGCAAAGAGAATCATTTACAAGCTGATCTTTTCCCTCTATCCATTCATTTTCCCTGGTAACTATTTATTGCCCCTAAACAGAATTACCAATATTCAACTCCCTCTCCCCTTTAAAAAGAAAGTAGATATATGTTGCTAAACCCCATCAGGATATTGGCTAACCCCTCTGATTCTTCCCCTGTGCATGCTAGATAAACCTCTTTCCTTTTTCTGGTATTAATCTGCCTTAATCGTGAGTTAATCATTCAGCAAACTTATGGGGGGAAAGGAGAAGTTTCTGACTCAGTGCCCATAGCACAGTGGTTATGGCACCAGCCACATACACCAAAGTTGGCAGGTTCAAACCCAGCCCTGGCCAGCTAACCAACAATGACAATTGCAACAAAAAATAGCTGGGCATTGTGGCAGGCACCCGTAGTCCCAGCTTCTTGGGAAGCTGAGGCAGAGAGTCACTTGCACCCAAAAATTTGAGGTTGCTGTGAGCTGTGATGCCAGGCACTCTACAAGGGCGACATGGTAAGACTTTGTCCCCACCCCCCCAAAAAAAAAGAAAGGAGAAGTTTCCTCTCACCCCCACAGCTTTATACCAGGAATTACAGGTAAAATTAAAGTCAATACATGGAAGATGAATATTGATGGTTTGGTCTGAAACATGAGGGGATGGTGGTTACAGGTTATAGGTGAGTTTAAGATTCTTTGATTTGTAATTGGTTAAATGAAGCTTTGTCTAAAGCAGTGGTTCTCAGTCTTCCTAATGCCTCAACCCTTTAATACAGTTCCTGTGGGTTGCGATCCACAGGTTGAGAACCACTGGTGAGGCTTGGTATGTTTTAAGATAAGGAAGTCTGTTAATTAAAGACAAACCACCAGACATTAACCAAAACATGAGTGATCTATTAAATACACTGATGGCCTGCAGTTGTAATTTAAGTTTGTAATGTATGGGCTTAGGTCTGTTATTGATTTAGTATCTTATTGTTATACAGAATAACTCTAAAAGGGAAGGAGCATAAGAATAACTCCCTTCTCATGGCCAGCAGCTCAGCTGGTTTTTCTGGGGTCCCCTTGGCCAACAGGGGTCCATTCAGTCAGCTGGGGGGCTTCAGATTTTGGTTTAGTTCACAATACATAATTTAACTATTTGAGACTCACTTCTTTCAGTAAATAAAAAGGTTTTTACTTTCATAATACATTTTGATTTGTTCATGCTGTGGATCAGTAGTTTGTTTTTCTTAATTGTGGAGCAGTGTTCTGATGTCTGGCCACACCGGTCCATCCACTCACCTGGGAAAGGACATGTGGGTTGTCTTCAGATTTAAGTAATAAAGCTATATACACTTGTATCCAGTGTTTAAACTATTAAACTACAGTCTGCTATCAATGCCTGTATCCAGGTTTTTATGGTCAGTATGAGTCTTTGTTTTCTGAGGGTTGAGGTGGCTGAGTCACATGCCTGCGGATCTGTTTAACTTTGTAGAAACTAGAAAACCACTTTCCAAAGGTTTTGTGCCATTTTGCACGTTCACCAGCAACCTATGAGCATCCCAGTTACTCTGTATCTTCACCAGCACTTGGTATTATCAGTTTTTTACCTTTTGTGTGTGTTTCTTGTGGGGAGTTGATTTTGAGGTATACTAGTTTCTTACCATGGGGGGGGGGTTTCTTTTTTTAAGAGACAGGGGCTCATGCTGTCACCCATGGAGTACAGTGTTAGGGTCATTGTTCACTGCACCCCACACTGGCTAATTTTTTTATTTTCTTAAAGAGAAGGTCTTGCTGTGTTGACCAGGTTGGATCACTGTGGTTTTAATTTGCATTTTTCTTTCTTTTTGAAACAGAGTCTCACTTTGTCACCCACAGCAACCTCAAACTCATGGGCTCAAGCGATTCTCTTGCCTCAGCCTCCCGAATAGCTGGGACTACAGGCGCCTACCACAGCACCCGGCTATTTTTTTAGATGAGGTCTCACTCTGGCTCAGGGTGGTCTTGTACTAGTGAGCTCAGGCGATCCACCCACCTTGGCCTCCCAGAGTGTTAGGATTACAGGCATGAGCCACCATGCCCAGCCTAATTAGCATTTTTCTAATGACTAATGACATTAAGTATCTTTTCATATACTTATTGAACATCTATATATTCTCTTTGACTAAGGGTCTATACAAATCTCTTACCCATTTTAATCTGGGTTACTTCTGTTCTTATTTGTTTTAAGAATTTCTTACATATTTGAATTTATTTCCCTTTTGAAATGGGAAGAAATCTAATATCAAGAGCCTTGGGAAAGGGATAGGGGAGGTCAAACAAATCTACATTGTTTTCTGATAAGGTAAAACAATTATGACTTTCTATGATCATAGATCAGAACCTCTTTATGACACAGGCATTAGAACGTGACAGTTAGGCTGGGCATGGTGGCTCATCTCTGTATTCCTAGCACGTTGCGGGACTGAGGTTATAGGTTTGCTTGAGGCCAGGAGTTTGAGACCAGGATGGGTAACATCCTGAGATCCCCATCTCTGGGGAAAAAAAAAAAATCAGCCAGGCACAGAGATACACCTATAGTCTCAGCTACTTCCAAGGCTGAGGCAGGAGGATAGCTTTAGCCAGGAGCTTGAGGTTGCTGTGAGTGTGATCATGCCACTGTACTCCAGCCTGGGTGATAGACCCAATCTCTAGGAAAAAACAAATGAGCAAAGTTATTACACCTGAACTGGAAGCTTTCAGCATTACCACGAAAGTGAATAACAATCTAACCAGAACACAATAAGATCCATTATGACCTTTTTATCATGGCTTAAATAATCAAATTTGCATTCTCTTTTGATATGTCTGCTTGAAGGCTTTCAAATAAAAGACCACTTTTTTTTATGTTTTAGAGATAGCATCTCACTCTTGTATTTATACTTTGAGAACCCCAAAGACTCAAACTCAAGACTCCTGGAAGTGATAAAAAAAAAAAAATACAGCAATATCTCAGGATATAAAATCAACGTCCACAAATCAATAGCCTTGTATATGCCGATAACAGCCAAGATGAGAAGTTAATCAAGGACACAAGCTACTTCCCTTGACAGTAGCTTCAAAATAAATGAAATATCTGGGAATAGGCTCGGTGCCTGTAGCACAGTGGTTATGGCATCAGCCACATACACTGAGGCTTGAGGGTTCGAACCCAGTTGGGGGCCAGCTAAACAACAATGGCAACTGCAACAAAAAAAATAGCCAGGCATTGTAGCGGGCAACTGTAGTCCCGGATACTTGGGAGGCTGAGGCAAGAGAAGTGCTTAAGCCCAAGACTTTGAGGTTGCTGTGAGCTGTAACACCACGGCATTCTACCAAAGGCAACATAATGAGACTCTGTCTCAATAAAAAAAAAAAAAAGAACTATCTAAGAATATATAACAAAAGAGGTGAAGGACCTCTACAAAGGAAATTATGAAACCCTAAGAAAAGAAATAGCAAAAAATATTAACAAATGTTAGAACATACCATGCTTATGGCTGGGAAGAATCAACATTGTGAAAATGTCCCTACTTCCCAAAGCAATCTACAGATTCAATGCCATCTCCATTAAAATACCACCAGCATACTTTTAAGAATTGGAAACAATAATTCTTCATTTTGTATGGAACCAGAAGAAACTCCATATAGCCAAGGCAATTCTTTTTTTTTTTTCTTTAGAGACAGAGTCGTATTCTGTCACCTTGGTAGAGTGTCATCACATAACAGCTCACAGCAATCTCAAACTCTTGGGCTCAAGCGATTCTCTTGCCTCAGCCTCCCAAGTAGCTGGGATTACAGGCACCTGCCACAATGCCCGACTATTTTTTTGTTACAATTTGGTCGGGGCCAGGTTCAAACCCACCACCCTCAGTATATGGGGCTGGCACTGAACCACAGGTGCCACCTGGCAATTCTTAGTAATAAAAACAAAGCCAGGGTTATCACCCTACCAGACTTTTGGCTATACTACAAGGCCATAGAATCAAAACAGCATGGTATTGGCACAAAAATAGAGACATTGACATTTGGAACTGAAAAGAAAACCATGAGATGAAACTAACCTCTTACAGCCACCTGATCTTTGATAAACCAAACAAGAACATAAACTGAGGAAAAGAATCTCTATTCAATAAATGGTGTTGGGAGAACTGGATAACCACATGTAAAGGACTGAAACTAGACTCGCACCTCTCACTACTTACAAAAATTGATTCAAGATGGATAAAAGATTTAAATCTAAGGCACGGGCTTGGCACCTGTGGCTCAATCGGCTAAGGCACCAGCCACATACACCTAGGGTGGCGGGTTCGAATCCCCAGCCCGGACCCCCCAAACAACAATGATGGCTGCAACCAAAAAATGGCCAGGCGTTGTGGCGGGCGCCTGTGGTCCCAGCTACTTGGGAGGCTGAGGCAGGAGACTCGCTTGATCCCAAGAGTTGGAGGTTGCTATGAGCTGTGATGCCATGGCACTCTACCCAGGGGGATAGCTTGAGGCTCCGTCTCAAAAAAAAAAAAAAAAAAAATTATCCAGGCATGGTGGTACATGAGTAGTCCCAGCTACTTAGCAGGCTGAGGCAGGTGGATCACTTGAGCACAGGAGTTTGAAGTTACAGTGAGATATAGTGAGCTATGATCATTATGATCATGCCATTATACTCCAACTTGAGCAACAGAGTGAGATGCTGTCTCTAAAAACAAAGGGAGGGGGGAGGTGATCAAGGCAAACTAAGAGTAGACATGATCACTTATAAATATCCTGGCAGCAAGGAGGAACCTTGTATGATGATCCCAAGATGATGACAATAGGACTCGGAAATTGGTTCCTACTCAATTATACACACATTTCCTAAGCACCAGCTCCATGCTTTGTACTGGGACAGAAACAAACTCCCATTGTTGAGACATCTCAGGATCCTAGCAGTCCCCAATTCAGAGACATGTGGATCCTCAGGAGTATGTCCTTACTCACCTTTCTGCAAGAAGCTCTCTAGGTCCTCATTAAGGTTTAGCCCATCCTCATGGTCCAATACAAATTTAAGAATGACAGCTAACTCAGCCTGGATGACAGAAAGAGAAAAGGAGCATCACTTAGGGGTTAGAGTAGCTTGTGGAAGGACGGCTTCCAGGAGCTCTACCCTAGCAGTGCCCGTTCCCATTCTTCTGAGCCCTGGGAGCCTATTGGCTCCCATTTTCTCTCTCAAAGCCTGAAGCCCATGACCCAGCCAACAATATTCAACTAGAGACATGTTCACCCAATTCTCCCCCTTCCCTTTGCCTCCCCTAAAGATCCACCCAAGTCAGAGTTCCTAATTGACTCGACTCAACCAGAAGAAAAGTAAATGGGTAAGGAGTGTACTTTAGTCAAAAAGCTTTTATACGTAACTGTGTTGGCCTCTTCCTGATAACCCTACTAGAGCAAAGGATCAGATACATGGAATGGCAGTTTTAGTAAAACACACACAAGTAATTTCTAGGTATTATCCCAACACACATTATAAGTAAGTATATCCACATGGAAAAGGACTTAAAAGTATATCTTTTAAACTGTTAGCAGTTATCTCTAGGAATGAGATTATTGGCAAGTGTTACTTCCTTCTTTGTGCTTCTTAATGTCTCCCAGATCTGCTATAATGAGTGGCTATAATTACTATAACCATTATTTTCATTTTATTTATTTATATTTATTTATTTATTTATTTTGAGACAGAGTCTCACTATGTCACCCTCAGTAGAGTGCCATGGCATCACAGCTCACAGCAACCTCAAAGTCTTGGGCTTAAGCGAGTCTCTTGCCTCAGCCTGCCAAGTAGCTGGGACTACAGGCACCTGCCACAATGCCCAGCTATTTTTTGTTGCAGTTGTCATTGTTATTTAGCTGGCCTGGGCTGGGTTTGAACCCACTAGCCTTGGTCTATGTGGCTGATGCCCTAACCACTGTGCAGGCACTGAGCCATATAATCATATTTTTAAAAAGAACATTATACATTGTTTAAAGAAAGACAAATGGAGTGAGATGAAGCATAGGCTAGGCCCACCCACTTGAAACCACATGGGCTTACCTGAATCTTATATTCAAATTGTTCCCAGTCCCTGGGACTTTTGGAGCTCATGGTAGAGTGATATAAGAGCAGCATGGTCACCTAGAAGCCAAACAGGAAGCAGACACTAAGTAAGGCTGTCTCTCTTCTCAATGATCCCATTGGGCTATTCTGGGAAATCTTCCAAAACTCCTAGAATTCAGTAGCCCCAGGCCATCATCCTTAACAGCTCCAGGAAACTCTTTGTTTTTGTCTTATTAAGGACTCAATTTAGGCTGTGCAAAAAGCTAGACACAAGATTCCTGCATGGCTAAATTCTTGGACTCAGGGAACCCTGGGTGTGAAGTTTAAGGCAACATTTATAGGCCAGAACACAGAAATAGCAGAGGGAATGAAGAAGACTGAGCTAGATAGAAAAATATGATGATTGCTGTATAATCCTTATTCTTGCCAGGTAGCCATGGAGGCCCACAATGAAGGTCTGGTAAACTACTATTTGTCTTCTGATCTGTCATAAGATTGTGGATGCCTATAATTCTTGGGTTAAATTAGCCTCTGCCTCAGATAGGTGGCTGCCTGGTCCTACTTCCAACCTCCCAGAGCCTCAAAAATAAAGCACTGACACCTCCCCTTGAGTTAAGAGAAGGCCTTGCAGGTCCTTAGGTATTGCCCTCCCACCTGGCCCCCAGGCTGGTATTCCACAGGTACCTTGGCCAGTTCCAGCTCTGACCCCTCCATCACCTTCTGCACAGATACCAGACATCCTGGAGAAGAGGGATGTTTTCGATTTTCTGCAATGATAATAATGTAGAAAGGAGGGTGAATTTCCTGGGGACCTATATGCAGGACATTTCAATGAAAAGCTGAATGGCTATATCTCGTGGGACTGTGAGATGTGGCAGTCCTTATTCCTATGTCCTCATTCCCCTGACTTATACTTTTCCATGTTCCATGTAAAGTCAGTTCCATCCTGGGTCAGTATAAGGGCTACAAGGACAGTGCAAGAAGAAATCAGGCTGGGGATTCACAACTCTGGATCATGACATTGTACTCTCCCCACCATTCACAAACTCCCATTTAGCACCACAGAGAAAGAGGCCAGAGGTTCCAGGTTACTCTGGAGTCCTGTTTCAACCAAAGTCACAGAGGAAGCCCGCAGCTGAGTCAGAAGAGGATAACTGGGCACAACTGGCTCACAGGCTGCCAGAGGGTCTGGGCTCCATTACAGACACCTTGCTTCATCTAAATACACTCTCACCTTTCCTGTAATTCCCCTGAGGTGAAAACAGCAGATAGCTCCCATGTCAAAGATGAGGACTCTGTGGCCCAAGGCTGGACAAGCGTAAGGGAGCTGACAAGCACTGTGCTAGCTTTCTGTGTGCTCTTATTTAATCTACCCACCAAGCTAGAGAGCAATTTTTATTATCTCCATATTAAGTACAGGGAGTCCATGTCCAGAAAGGTCACACAAGCAGTGAGAGGGGTCAAGAATGTCAATCTCAATCTGCCTCTGCCTCTACAAACTGTCGCCCAAGCAATTTATTTAGTTTTTTGGGGTAATGTGAATTTTTCCCTTTATTCTGTCCTCTCAAAGTGGGAGGAATAAGACCCCAAGGTGAAATGTCCCCAGAAGTGATCACCTGGCATTACCTGGATCTCTGAAGTGAGCTCTGAGACTGAGAGACACTACTTTTTTTTTTGAGACAGTTTTACTATGTCGTCCTTGGTAGAGTGCTGTGGAATCACCGCTCACAGCAACCTCAAACTCTTGGGCTGAAGTGATTCGCTTGTCTCAGCCTCCCAAGTAGCTGGGACTACAAGCACCTGCCACAACACTTGGCTATTTTTTTTGTAGTTGTCATTGTTTAGCAGGCCCAGATGAGTTGGAACCCGCCAGCCCCACTGTATGTGGCTGGCATCATAACCACTGATCTATGGGCGTTGAGCCTAAGGGACACTTCTTATACCATCACAAGACCCAGGGAAACTTTCCCACTATGTTTGTCTCTGTGCTATAAGAGTAGGGAGCCTTGAACCTTTTCTTCACCAGATGCCCATGAACTGGTTCCTCTGGACTCCCAAGCCCTAGGAGCTGAAGAAGCAGCTCCTTCCCAGCTAAATAAAAAAGGTGCTTACTCTGCAGAAAACTGCACACAAAGTCCAGTCTTGCTGGCACCGGCTGCTGCAGGATTTGCTGTCCCTCTTCAGTGCCATGGCTAGAAAAAGAGCAAGTATTAGGCCCAGTGCACTCAGCAGCGTTTGCCGCCTCACTACTGCATTACATACTGCCTCCCCCTTCCTCTGGGCCTCCGTCTAAGCAGGGTATGGGAGACGACCAGACTAGATCCTAGAAGCAGGTGAGAAGATGCCAGACATTTGTCCAGACAGAGCTATGTAGTGGGTGAGAAGTAGAGATTTGACGCACACAGTTCTGGAAAAGTTGACACTTTGCCATTCTATTTGCAAACATGAAAAGTTCTATGGGAAGGGCGTCAAGAGGATGGATGTGGCACAGGTGAATGGGAAGCTACATTAAATCATCTGGAATGGCTCAACTCTAAAATGTCATGAAGCCTGAGAAACATGGCTAGAATAAGAGAGGACCACAGGGAGGGAAAAATACGTCCAAGAACTGAAAGAAAAGGAGGAAACAAAGCTCTGAAATGACAGGGCAAAAGTTCCCAGACTAGGCTGAAGGCTTAGATGGTAAAAGCTACCCAGAGGTAGGGCCAAGGGACTAGTATTCTTGATTAGTGGCCCCTGCCCAAGCTTGCCTGTTTACTGGAAGGGCAAAAAAATGTGATGAGAACCACAGGGAGGGAGGCAGCAGGGGGAGCTCTCGCACAGCCCAGGGACCGGGCCCTTGGATGCTCCAGATAACTGTAGTTCCATTTTCTGAGGATCATCTCACTTCTGAAATAGGTGAAATAACACTTCAAGTTAGAAAGCTGACTTCTCTATCTAGGCTACAGCTGGAGATAATGTTTAAAGGACCTCCTACTCCTCAGAACTTAAACCCTTAGGTATCAGCCAACATTCTGGAAGACAGGGAAGGCCCAGAACTTTCTGATGGCAGAGACATCCTATAAGGCAAAGAAGGATCCAGGCCAATACTGTGAGTGTACCTCCCCACATCTCACATGCAACTACAAAGGCTTCTTCCAAGTGAATCCCCTACAAGAGGGATTCTGGGTAGCTAGTTTGAGATTAGGGATTCCTACAAAGATTTAGGAGATGCTAATCTCCTTATGAAATCACAAATGAGCCATCTTCCCTACCTATCCAGTCTGGAATGTCATAACTCCTTGACCTTAGTGTAGAGCAGTATTTACCTAAAAGTATTACATTAAGTAAAACTAAAAAGAGACTCTCAGGTTAAATATTCAAGAAATGCTGGGTTAGAACAAACAAAACACGCTCGGTGCCTGTGGTTCAATTGGCTAAGGCGCCAGCCACGTACACCTAAGGTGGCAGGTTCCAATCCCCAGCCCGGGCCCACCAAACAACAATGATGGCTGCAACCAAAAAATGGCTGGGCGTTGTGGCAGGCGCCTGTAGTCCCAGCTACTTGGGAGGTGGAGGCGGGAGACTCACTTGATCCCAGGAGTTGGAGGTTGCTATGAGCTGTGA
>CAUYQV010176134.1:0-13591 GCA_963574575.1 Galagoides demidoff
AAAAAAAAAAAAGAGGAAGAAGGCAAAGAATTAAGAGCAGGTGCGGTGGCTCAGTGGCTCACATCTATAACCCTAGCACTCTGAGAGCCTGAGGCAGGTGGATTGCATGAGCTCAGGAGTTCAAGACCAGCCTGAGCAAGACCCTATCTCTAAAAGTAGATGGGCATTATGATAGCCGCCTGTAATCCTAGCTACTCAAGAGGTTGAGCCCAAAGAATGACTTGAGCCCAAGAGTTTGAAGTTGCTGTGAGCTATGACATAACCGCACTCTACTGAGAGTGACAAAAGTAAATCTCTGTCTAAAGGAAAAAAAAAAAAGAAGAAGGAAGAGAAAAATAGGAAATAAACAACAGGACGACCAGCAGAGGTCAAAAGGATTTTCTATCATTTTCTTTACTGGCCTCATTTTCTATGATGCCAGTAAAGAATTACCTAAAAACAAGATCTCATCCATTTTTAAAGCAAAGAATAGCAGCAATAACATATCAGAAAAGCATACATTATATTTATAAACACTTTTCTACTAGCATTAGCGCAAACACACACACACCTCAGTGAATGTTTCATAACATCTCTACTGCCTGGAGGTATCATGAAGTTGTGTTTGTCCAGCAAGTATATTCTTTATTTAAGCTTTATTTGAAGTGTCCTTTAGCAGGTGATTGTCCAGAAACCCAGAAGCCTCCTTTGGCACCATTGCAGATGAACACAATCTTACTCCCCGATCATTTTCTAAAAATTCCCTCATCTATCCTTGACAATCGCGAACTAAAATAAAATCTTAACTCCCTCCCCTCCCCTAAGTTAATTGAATGGACACCCCCTTGGTCTAGGGGACCCCAGAAAAAACTTAAGGCTGAGATGCTGGCCATGAGTACAAATGCCAGACACGCTTCCTTATTACCCCTGGCCTTTGGAATTATTATTTGGAACAGCGAGATTAAGGGGACCTAAGACCGTGTAAGACAAAGCTGAAACCACACCTACAGGTCATCAATTAACTTAACAGATCACTTGAGTTTTGATAAATTTGGGGTGGCTTGTCTCTAACTAACAGACATCCTTAGCTTAAAACACCTGAAGCCTTTAGACAAAGCTTCCTTTCTTTAACCAATTACAAATCAAAACATTTTCTTTTTTTTTTAAATCAAAACATTTTCAAACATTCTTATAACCTGTGACTGCTCCACCCCACCTTTAAGACAGTAATATAGGTACATCTTCCAGAGATTGGCTTATGGTCTTATATTTAATTCGTGTCTCCATGAATGGACGAAACCAAGTTGTAACCCAGCTACCGAGACAAAGTTT
This sequence comes from Galagoides demidoff, assembly GCA_963574575.1. Taxonomy (NCBI): domain Eukaryota; kingdom Metazoa; phylum Chordata; class Mammalia; order Primates; family Galagidae; genus Galagoides; species Galagoides demidoff. The sequence continues at coordinate 1,312 of CAUYQV010176134.1, forward strand.
CTCAAGTGTCAGTGCCTCTACGACACCCCATTTACCTTTGTCGGTGTTGCTGTGGCACCCCGTCACGGTGCGAAAGAAACAGCCAGGGACACGGATTAGAAGTACCATGCTTGCCACCCCAGAGGCGCAGGGAAGCCATGGTAAACGCTGCCAGTGGCTTTTTATTGAAGCATTATGCAACAGGTGTAGGGGGTCCACATACTAGGATCACGGGCTTAATGGTTGCTGCGTGCTCTTTCCCCCATGGCTCCACTCCTACCCTGGAGTCCCACAATTGTTCAAGGTCCAACACCTGCTTGCTAACGAGCTACTGATCTTATCTCATTAAAGCAGTCATTTGTAAAGGGCTTGTCTCTGGGCTGCAAAACATCTCTGGCCAGGAGATGATCCCATCCCCAGCGCCTCCCTCAAGATCCGGTGACGGCTCTGACAAGCCTGGTGCACAGTCTCCTACACTCAAGACCTCTTGAGAATGTGTGTTCCAGGCCTTCAATCACATACACTCAGCTCAGAATAAACCTCTGTGAATTATTTTATAGAGTTTGGGTTTTTTTTCCATTAACACAGGAAACACACCAAATGCCTTTATTCTGGTTTAGGAAAAATTACTTGAAATTCTCTTTACTCTTAGACACTTGGAGAGGGTGAGAATCAAGTGGGAAAGCAAGAAAGACAAACGGGAGACAGAGATCGACTTGCTGTGTATTTTTATATATACTGTGTTATTTTCGTATTCTGTGATCTAATGAATAAGAATCAGGCAGAATACTACAATGGCTCCAGAATATTACAGTGTGTTAAGTTTGCTTTCTCTTAAACACTTATTCATTTTCCCCAAAATGTGATCTTCAGTAACTATATCTTCCTTTCCTGTCAATAATCTATATTTTGCCAACTAGTATATCTTTTCAAGATCCGAAATGTTCTTAGCCATGAATGTTTCCAGACTACTTTGGGGCTAGTATGTGATAAATTTAGCCATCTTGTCCTAAACACTGTATAAATAAACAGCACATTCTTTTCTTTGGGCTTTAATATCCAAAGTAGAGAGGGGAAAGGTTTCTTCTTTCTCATATTTTTCAGCGGTGTATTTAATTTTACCCTCTAGCCTCATATTCCTAGCCAGAGCAATCAGAAAGGCTACCATTATCATTTTCTTCCTGTAATTGAAAGTTTTGATTTAAGCACTTCTAACCTCTAAATTTTCAAAGAAAGAAACAAGAGTTTTAACTAGAAGAGACTTCATTAGTATCAAGAGAGAACAGTTCAGCCAGCAGTCTCTACGGAGCTTTGAAAACATAGCAAGCCAGTTTATCACTATTTCCTTACCTCTTAAATGTGCTTCCTTCAAATGTTGGCTATGATCCCTTTGATTTCATGCTGATTGTCCCTAATTATGTTACAAGTGGCTGATTCTTTCCCAGGAGTATTCTCTGATTAGCAATTACACTTGTGTTTTTCTCAATTGCCAAAAATTAATTTGTTGACTGGAGTTTCCTCCCCCAAAAATACTTCAATGACTTGAAATTGCAGGTCTTGTACTCAATAATATTGAGTGTAAGAATTCTTATCTATTGTGATACTCTCCTTTGTAAGGTTTGTATTATTTTATAATATTGTTATATTTTTACTTGTTATACTATAGAATAGTAGTATCTTGTGTTCAAGACATTAAGTATACATATTTATGTAACTTTAGCCATTTTCTTATAACTTTCTGGTCTCAGTTTCCAAATCTAAAGTGTATATTTTTAGTTTCATGACATAACTTGGTAAAAAGGTTAAAGAATCGGTCATCAGTCTATGTTTCAATCTTGACTAGTCTCCTACTTAGCAGTGTATTTTGGAAAGTTTTACAACTTTTTCAAAAGACACAGTCATTTTCTTAACTAGTATATTCACAAATCTATTATAAAATGTTCCAATTTATCAAAACTTATACACACATTATAGGTCATACACAGAACACTTTGCAGCCAAGAAAAAATGTAAACAAATGTAAAGATGCAGCATGAAATCATAACTGCATAAAATTAACTGAGGTAATACTATACCACGATAACAATTTCATAGCTACCTCCTGTTGTAACTGCTGCGAGCTCAAGTGTTGAGAGTATCTGCTTAAAATGCCGCGTGACACTAATCATCTCTGCGTGAACAGTGCAGCTCCGTAGTAAATTGCCTATCACAGTAAAAAGTGGTCTCTCATGGTTTTTATATATTTTTTATCATGTTTAGTGCAATACCACAAACTTTGAATACACAATGGGACCCATGTGAATTGCCACCAGTGATGCTGGAAGTGTTCCCAAGAAACAGAGAAAAGAGATGACATTACAAGAAAAGACGAATGGCTTGATAGGTCCTGCAGATTCAGGTTCATAGCTGTAGTTGTCCACCATCTCAGATGAACACTATAAATTTACGGTACAAAAGAAAACAAAATAAAACAAAACACAGTACTGGACTGTCAATCTATTTTTTTCTTCCTCGCTATTTTCTTAAAAAATATTTTCTTTTCTGTAGATAATTTTATTTTAAGATATAGTATTTAATACACATAACAAAAAAAATGTGTGTTAACCTACTGTTTATCTTGTCATAAGCTTTGGTCAACTGTAACTTAGTGAAACTGCCCCTTATCAAATTAATAAAGGGCCAGGAGGCAAAAACTATGGTAGGGAAAAAATATATTTACCCAGCAACTTTTCCCTAGCTTGCTTTCCTATAATTTCTTACTACTCAGGGGTCAGATGTTTATGACTAATGGCCATAAAGACTTTTAGCATACTATATTGCTCTCATAGATAACATCACCCTTACGAAATCTAAGACTACTTTTTGAGGTATCCTCCAGGCCCTGAATTCTGATAGAATGGCTGGCCCAGCCAAATCAATGGTCCAGAACTGAGGAACTGACTCACCTGGCCTTGTGACTCACTCCTAAGAGTTGATTTAGCAAAGAAGAAAATTTCTATTCCTTGGGGTTCTGCCCCAAACCCAGTCAATTTGCAGACCCAATTGACTAGCCTTTTGCCAGCCAAACTTCCTTTAAAAACCCTTTCTCCCAAATTCTCAGAAAGATGGATTTGAGAAATTCCTGCTATCTCCTTATATAGTGCCTGGAATATTAAATCTTTCTCTGTTGCATCACCTGCTGTCTTATGGTATTGGTTATCTCTTGCATAGCAGGCAATGAAATTACAAGTACTGATTTTTTTTTTATATTTTATCCTATTGACATGTCATTAACATTAATTATATCATGCAAGGAAAAGTTACTTATCCCATGTTAAATTTTTTAATGTAGGTTTCATCTTACTGAACAGATAAATCAATGCCTCGTATTCATTTGAAAAACTGTTTCCTTTTTATGTTTAAAATAAGAAAAATAGGATTTTTGCTCACATGTATCAGCTCTGTCAAATGAGCTAGCAATAAATAGAACAGAAATTCATGCAGCAAGCATTTGTAAAACTCAACTAAATCTCTGTAGACTTTTGCCAAATTATAAAGAAACCATTGCATTGAATTCATAAGCAAACAATTGAGAATTGAGTCCGATTTTAATATGAAACTTTTAGAAAGCTACAAGTCAGCATTATTCTACTTATAGAAAAAAAGACTTTTTGCAGGATGACCCTTTTTTTTGAAAGAACCTGTTTGCTCAAGTGATACATCACAAGAAAATATAAATATCGCTAATTCTCTTTGCCCTGAAAATAAAAAACAGTTGCCATGTTGACTTTAAAATAGTCAATAAGATACAAAATTGTTAAGGTTAAAATATTGACCTCATAAACGCTTGTGAAATCAATGAGTGAAGAGAACCTGTATTCTTTAATGAAAAAAAAAAATAGTAAGGGCAGTGCCTATGGCTCAAGGAGTGGGGTGCTGGCCCCATATACTGAGGTGGGGGTTAAAACCTGGCCCCAGCCAAAAACTGCAGCAACAACAACAACAGCAACAAAATAGTAAAATCGAATTGAAACATCTGTAAAAATGTAAAAGGAAGAAAGCTTAGTGAAGAAAATGCTGAAATGGAGTATATAAGAATCCAAAATGTTAGATGACGTCTAATTAAAAACATTTTCTTTTCTTATTTGAGGACACACTGCTAAGAAAAGAAGTGTATTCTTGGCCATCACTTATTTGCAAGAGTCAAAATATTCTTAGAGAACCTAAGAAGAATGAAAAACTCATTACCAGATTGTCCTTCATAGCTTTGCTTTTTAAAATGCTAATCTTGAGAAAGAGAAGAAAAAACAAATCCACAGCTGATGCTGCATCAGGCTGGGTAAGGAAAGGACATTAAATCATCTATCAGAAGAGAGAACAGTGACCCCCCACCATCCTGCATGACTACAAAGCACTCAAGCTCCCTCATTGTCACAACTTATTCTGAACGTTGTTCCTTACTCCAGTTACACTGAAATGTGAAAGAGACATAAATACTGTTTTGACTGCTACTTAAGTTTTTTTTTAATTTCAAAATATTAGGGTGTACAAATATTCTGTTACATGGGTAGCTTTTAAGTGTGTCCATCACCTGGATAATGTTCATTGTACCTGACAAGTAAGTTTTTACCCTTCTCTCCCTCTTTTATTGATTTCCAAAAATTTTTCTTTCTTTCTATGCCAATATGTGCCTATCAATTCATTGTGAAAAAAAAAATTTTTTTTTTGGCCGGGTCTGGGTTTGAACCCACCACCTTGAGCATATGGGGCCAGTGCCCTACCCTTTTGAGCCACAGGTGTCGCCCCCATTGTGAATTTTTATAGAGTACATGTGATGTTTATTTCCCATTCCTGGAAATAGATAATGGTCATTTAAGATAATGGTCTCCAATTCCTTCCAAATGGCTACAAAAGACATTAATTTGTTTCTTGTTATGGCTGAACAGTCATCCATGGTGTGTATACATACACACATGTATACTGCATTTAGTTAATCTACTCATGAGTTGATGGGCACTTGGTTTGATTCCACATCTTTGTAATTGTGAATTGTGCTGCAATAAACATTAAAGTGCAGGTGACTTTTTGATAAATTTACTTCCTTGGATAGATATCCAGTAGTGGGATTGCCTGACCAAATTGTAGGTCTACTTTCCAATCTTTGAAAATTTTCCATACTGATTTTTATAGAGGTTGTACTAATTTGCAGTTCCATTAATAGTGTACAGGCATTCCTTTCCCTCTATATTCACACTAGTATCTATTGTTTTTGTACTTTTTGATAAAAACCATTATAACAGCGGTAAAGTGATACCTCATTGTAGTTTTAATTGGCATTTGCCCAGTGATTAGTAATGTGAAGCATTTTGTCTTATGTTATTGACCACTTATATATCTTCTTTTAAAAAGCTTTTGTGATGTCTTTTGTGCACTTTTTGACAGGGTTGTTTATTTTTTTCTTGCTGATTTGTTTGAGATTTTTGTAGATTCTGGACATTAGCCCCTTATCAGATGTATAGATTATGAATGTTTTCTCCCATTCTATAGGTTGTCTGTTTTCTCTGTTGATTATTTCCTTAGCCATACAGAAGCTTTTTAATTTATTCAAGTTTGATTTATTTATTTTTATTGTTGCTGTAATTGCCTTTGAGGTCTTGGTCATAATTCTTTACTCAGGCTCAAATCTGAAAGTTTTTCCTATATTTTCTTCTAGAATTTGTATGGCTTTATGCCTACACTTAAGTCTTCTATCCAATTTGAATTAATATATTATTAAGTAGTGAGAGATAGGGGTCCTGTTTCTTCTGTCTGTATTTGGCTATCTAATTCTCTCAGCACCATTTGTTCTTTCCCACAGTGTACATTGTTGTCTACTTTGTCAAAGATCAGTTTGTTGTGCATAGGTGGTTTTATATCTTGATTTTCTCTTCTGTTCCATTGGTCTAGGTCTCTATTTTTGTAGGAATACCATGCTGCTTCAGTTACGACAGCCTCTTAGTATTGTTTGAAGTCTGGAATGTGATGCCTCAAATATATTCTTTTTGCTTAAGATTGTTTTGTCTATTTGTGCTCTTTTCTGGTTACAAATGAAGCACGGAATTATTTTTTATGTATCTATAAAAAATAGCATTGGTATTTGGTAGGGATTGCACTGGATCTGTAAATCCCTTTGGGCAGTGTGGATGTTGTAAGAATGTTGATTCTACTGACCATGAGCATGATATGTTTTTCCATTTGTTTGTGTCCTGTGTGATTTCTTTCTTCCATGTTTTGCAATTCCACAAGATATTTTTCACCTCATTGGTATATTCCTAAGAATATACCTAAGAATAAATGTATATTTACATTTCCTAAGAATTTTATATTCCTAAGAATTTTATTTTCTTTGTAGCTATTATGAATAGTATTGAGTCTGTGATTTGACTCTCAGCTTGACTGTTATTGGTATAAAAAAATGCTATTGATTTGTATATATTGATGTGTTTGTATATCATGATGAGGTTTGGTGAACTTATTAATTTCAAAAATCTATTGGTGAAGTTTTGGGGATTTTTCTGGATATAGGATCATATTACCAGCAAAAAGTGATAGTTTGACCTCCTCTTTCCCATTTTGGATACCTTTCTCTTGTCTTATTGCTATAGCAATGACCCCCAGCACTACATTGAATGGAAGTAGTGATGTTGGGCATCGTGGTCATGTTCCCATTCTTAGGGAGAATGCCTCCAAATTGTCTCCATTCTGTGATGTTGGCTGTGGGCTTGTAATATATGGCTTTTATAATTTTGGGATATGTTCCTTCTGTGCCTAGGGTGTTGAGGGTTTTTTTATCATGAAAGGGTGCTGCATTTTGCTGAGTGCTTTTTCTGCATCTATTAAGATGATCATATGGTCTTGTTTTTGTGTCTGTTTATGTGCTGAATCACATTTATTGATTTATGTATGTTGAATCCCCCTCACATGCCTTAAATGAAGCCTACTTGGTCATGGAGGCTTATTTATTTATTTATTTATTTTGATGGGCTGTTGAATTCAGTTTACTAGTATTTTTTTGAGAATTTTTGTGTCTATATTCATAATGGTTATTGGTCTGTATTTTATTTTGTTGTGGTGTTGTCCTTTCCGGCTTTGACATCAAAGTGATATAAGCTTTGTAGAATTTATTGAAGAGGATTCCTCCTTCTCAATGTTATGGAATAATTTCTACAATATTCGTGCCTGCTATTCTTTATTGGTCTGGTAGAATCTGGCTGTGAATCCATCTGGTCTGGGACATTTTTTGTTGTTTTATTGGGGGAATTTTTATCACTATTTTTATTTTTCTGCTCATTATTGGTCCTTTTAGGAGCTTTCTTTCTTTCTGACTGAGTCTTGGAGGTTTTGTGTGTCTAGGAACTTGTTCATTTCTTCTATGTATTCTAGTTTATGTGCATGCAGATTTGTGTAGTATTCACAAATGATACTTTGTATTTCTGTGGCATGAGTTTTAATATCTCCTTATTTATTTCTGATTGAGCTTAAGTATTATTTAGTCCAAAAAAATGGATATTTCTTATGTAAAAAGAAAATCAGTACCTCAAGCACCTGTGAAGGAGTGGCCTACTGATAATTACATTATAATAAAATGTCTTGCTAACCTCCCATAAGCAAGAATATGCAATTTGTACTTATCTGTAGCACCTAAAACTATAACATATTTGATTTCACATCAATAATGAATTGCATGTTTATCTTACAAGTTACAAAGACCTGGAGACCAAGTTGCAAAGACAGAATTAGATAGTCTTCTACCTATTTAGGGACATCTAAATAATTGATGTTTCCTTCACTCCTTTATTTATGCAAAATATAGATTTCTTGGACCTCACAAGAATATAGTCACTACCTCATAAGCACCCCCACATTTTTTTTCCTTCTCTTTGCATGCCTTTAGAATGCTGAAGATTCCATCCTTCCATTTAGAAAAACAGACACAGATTGTTTATAGTTTGTTTTTTTCCCAGGTGTGTACTAAAAATCTTTACTTAATAAACCTCCATTGGTTGAGATTTTTGTCTTAGTCATGTATGTGGGTTAACACTTGTTAGTCCTTAAAAACCAGCTACTCCACTTAAGATATATGAAAATGTATTCTAGATTCACATTCACAAAAGGGGGGAAAAAAACAGGAAAATTCATTCATTCATGCTCCTATAGGGCCTATAAGGTACAAATTCAATGTTGCTTAGTCTAAAATCTTGGATAGTATGTAATAACATGTTATTAATTATATTCTGGCTGGATTGATGAGCAGGAAGTTAAAAAAAATTGAGATAGAAAAGGGAGGACAGAAAATTGAGAAAATGATTTGGTGGACAGATGGAGATATTCTCTTCCCAGAATCTTTTTGCTATGGGAAAACCTAAACTCTTGATCTTTGGAGAACTGCCCAAACCTAGCTCCATTTTACTTGGAGCATTTATGTATCTAAATGCATAAACTTATCTTGATCTAAACAGCATTGGGGAAAAAAACACTTATTGTCCCCAGGGATAAAACAGGAATAGAATGCTATCAATACAACTTAATTCTGTTAGCTTAAACATGTCACGAAGCATAATATCTTTCCGTAGTGTGAAAACCTTGTTAATTACTTATATTATCTTGTTATCCAGGCTTCACAACAGGTAGTAGATAAATTATAATTGGCACATCCCTAAAGACTGCAGATTAAGAACAAATACACTAGAAATATACATATCTTCACTGATTACCTTCAAAATCCTTAATAAATGCATTTACGTGATTTACAAGCCTTTCCTCTGACAGTAATAGAACATTTGTCAGGTGTTATTGTAAAGTGATGATAGACTTATTGTGTAGCAAAGTATTTAGCAACTGCTGCTAATATTTTGGAGCTATTTATACCTTGACATTGGAGATAAGGACTAGGAATTGGCACTGAAACAGAACTGACAGCTCCTTTAGGGCAAAAAGCTATTTTATTCTGAAAATTTTCACTGAACAACATGAGCCCAACAATACTCATTGGTGACCAGCAACTCTGTGACAAAGTTCATATCTAAAAATCTAAGACCTAAAAGCTAAGAAACTCCTGCTGGTTTCTTTTCAGAAATCACAATAAAGTAAAAGAAGCCATTGAATTATACCAACATAGTTATATTTCAAACCATTTGGTATTTCAAGCAACATTTTCTTTATTTTGCAAATACTGATATGTGAACCCTAAAAATCATGAATAAAGATTATTGTAGAAGTGTGAGGAAATTCAAAATTTTCCCTTTTTAAGGAAGCTCTTATTCCTTATATAGGTATATAGAATTTATAGTAGAAAAAAAGTTTATTTGCATTATTTTCCTGTGATATTTCTATTTTTGTACACATGTAAAAACTTTAATTTTATTCATTTATTTCTAAGATCACACACCAATCTTATCTTACAGTTAACAACTTGATTTTTTTTTTTTAAGAGATATCCTAAAAGATTTATAGGTCTGGAGTGTAAGTTTTGGGGCAGCACCTGTGGCTCAGTAAGTAGGGTGCCAGCCCCATATATCAAGGGTGCAAGGGTGCCAGATTTGAACCCAGCCCTGACCAAACTACAACAACAGCAAAAAAAGCTGGGCATTGTGGCAGGCACCCATAGTCCCAGCTATTTGGGAAGCTGAGACAAGAGAATTGCCTAAGCCCAAGAGCTGGAGGTTGCTGTGACCTGTAACACCACAGCACAACATTTTGTTACTGAGGGCAACAAAATTGAGACTCTGTCTCAAAAAAAAAAAAAAAAAGGACAGAAATGCAAGTTTGTTCATTATTTTTTTTTCTGCAAATCTCAAAATAACACTTAATCATATAGGTCAAAGGATCAACACATTTATAACCTATATGGTTATATTCAGACCTTCCAACAGAATAGGTAATATCAATTTCACATAGAACACAAGATCATCTCTTTGAATTGAGACTAAATAGCAATATTTCAAGATTGTCAGGTAGAATGATAGAGTCAACCTTAACCAATATCTGTGTAAGTATTCCAGCTATAGATTCCTGTAGACTAGGGAAAGATATTTCCATAAATATTCAACATTTCTTTAGTCTTTTAGTTACTAAAATTATCAAGAGGCATGAAAGTTATTTCTCAAGGCCAAAAACCATAATAGAAAAAAAAATGGAAAACAAAATTCTAGGCAGAATGTTAACCATTTGGGAATTCTCCTACTCAAATAGACTTTAAATTTCAGTGTCTAAATAATTTATCTTTTTCCTCAGGGGAGGAGGAACAGGCTGTTTTTGATGTATACATGTTACTGAGAAGCAGAATAATACACTAAAGTTATTTTGCTTAATAATAAAAGATGGATAACGTCCCAAATTATGTTATAAAGATAATATAGCTTGATATTGAAACTTGGAAAATATAGCTCAATGAAGAAAACTGGAGCAATTTCATTAAAAAATATACATAATGCACCACATAAAATACCACAGAAATCAGATCTAGCAGTTTGTTAAGTAGATAATGCATTGGAACCAAAGGTAATTAGAAAAAAAAAGGATAGATGCCTCAAAATTAAAAAAAAAAATTAGAAAACATATTCTATCAATAGGTCAAAGATTTTAAAAATAAAATAATTATTTTAATAAGTGTTATTAAAGAAATAATTTGGTAAGGATTAATATCAACCCTGATTATTTTTTAAAAATCTTTAGTAGAATAGAAAGAGAAGGAAAGTTTCATAGAATGATTATGATGTATGTTTAACTAAAATATAATAGTAGTCCTTATAAAGAAATGTTAAGGGAGGCTCGGCACCTGTGGCTCAATCGGTTAAGGCGCCAGCCACATACACCTAAGGTGGCGGGTTCGAATCCCCAGCCCGGGCCCGCCAAACAACAATGATGGCTGCAACCAAAAAATGGGCGGGCGTTGTGGCGGGCACCTGTGGTCCCAGCTACTTGGGAGGCGGAGGCAGGAGACTCTCTTGAGCCCAGGAGTTGGAGGTTGCTATGAGCTGTGATGCCATGGCACTCTACCCAGGGGGATAGCTTGAGGTTCCATCTCAAAAAAAAAAAAAAAAAAAGAAATGTTAAGGGAATTAAAATAAATGGAATAAAGCAAGATTCCTAACCGTGAACACTATCATTAACTATAATCAAATGGGATATCTCCCAATTTACTTCAAGAATGGAAAAGAAATTATCCTGTGTGCTCATTTCTAATCTGAAACTACTAAATTAACAACTGCAAGCCCACACGAGAAAAATAAGATTAAATTCAAGAAGGGGGAAGAGGGCTCAGTAACTTTCCTACTATTGGGTACAATGTGGGTTATATGACACACTTCCAGGGAGAAGGACACAACTACATCCCTGACTTTGGACTTTACCTTACAAACACAAATAATGTAACCTAACAATATGTAACTCTCATGCTAAACCAAAAGAAAAAAATATATATATATTCCAGTCAAAGCAATAAATAAAAGATGAGGTGTAATAGAAACTATAACAATCTGAAAAAGAAGACAAAACTCTCAATATTTATAGCAGATACTATTCTCAACTAAGAAGCCCTATGAAATGATTGAATAATCAGTGAAACATATGAATGTTTACTATGCTTAAAATGTAGCAAGAATGTATATATATTAGTTAATCCCACGTCCATAAACCTGAAATAACTCATTACCATATAAAAAGGCAATCAAAAAATAACAATAATATCATAATTATTTAATGTATAAAAGTATTTGCAGTAACATTAGCAAGAAGTATGAAATAACCTTAAAAAGTATAAAAAACATAAATTTACTTAAGAACATTAAAAAAGAAAAGTAAAGAGAAACATATTCCTGAATAGAAGCATAGAATTTTTAAGGGTTGCAATTCTCATCAAAATAAAAGGAATTTAAGAAGTACTTTATTTAAAAAAAATTAAGTTTATGTACATGTGCATATATATATATATATACACTCACAGAGAATAGTAAATAAAATATTTTTGAAACATAAAATTGATGTTTAGCCTCTATTTCAAATTACTGAAACCAATTTTAAGTATGAATGAGACAACCTGCTAATACTACAGTTGTCAACTTTTTTTTTTATTGAATGGTAACTGTTTACATTAATGCACTTCTGGAGTACAGTGTGGTGTTTTCACACACAATCCGAGACACTTCCATCAAACTGATTAACATAGCCTTCATGTAACTTTCTTAGTTATTGTGTTAAAACGTTCATATTCTACTCATAGAAAGATTCACTTGTACCCTTGTAAGATGAACCACAGAAGTGAACCCTTGAATCCCTCTCCCCC